>OY735255.1:11810828-11988270 GCA_963457715.1 Argyresthia albistria
GCCAGTAGCCCAGTAGGTACAAAACTTTTGATATACTTATTACAGGGAGCACTTATGCAGTGGAGAGCGCATAGATACATTTTCCTTTGAAACACACCTCACCAATTTACGGGCGGCGGGGGACGAGGTAAGAGAGCTGTGATTGGTCAGCCGCTGCGAAACTGTCTGGCGTGGCGACCCGTCATCGTACACAGGTTGCGTATTTATTCAATTGGATATTAGTCTCTGACTTATTACTAGCTATTAATTCATTTTTAGAGATTTTGTTTCAGATGGATGACTTTGTTCCAAACAATATTCTTCATTCTGTCTGCGCGATGACTCGGTCTACACCAAGAAACGGCCTTCCTCGACATACTTGCATCACGACTCATGAGCTGATTAAATGAAAATACCTGTTTAGTGTGTCACACACAAGCACAAGAGTCACACAAGAGTCTTTGTTATTGTTTCTGGTCTATTATACGAGTGTCTGCGATAAAACATGTATACACAATTTTGCCTGACAGCGGACTAGCCCATCGCCGCAGCTGTGAAGTAATGAAGGTTTCAGTCGCCGTTAAAAAACGTTCGCATATATACTTATCCCGCATGGTAGGTTACATGGTCAGGACCGGGATTCGAACCTGCATCTCCTGCGCCAGGAGCAATATAAGTGTGAAAACCACTAGAACACAAGCCCTTGGCCTACTAATTGGATTTAATTTAGGATTATTATGTTTGTGTCAAACTAAGGTCGGGATTATACGTGCTTGTTCGTACCTACGTGTACGCAACGCACGAGTCAAATTCGTACGAAAACGCGTCCAAACTGAGCACAGCCTAAGGACCGTACAGACTTCCAACGAAATTTTGTCTAATAGTGACGTTTACAGGGCGCGCCAGTTCTATGCATCCAACGAAGTGTCATCAGCGTCTGTCATTCCTCACCTCACCAGTCATAAGCGTTATACTCTATCCATGCTTAGAAGAAACTTGACAGCTAAACGCAAAAACTTCATAAAATCCACTTTTTAAACAATAGGGTTGTTACCAAAACAATCGGAAAGAATCGAAATTGTTTATTGAGTTGAACTAACAGAAGAGTCATCGTCATCGCTGCTATCCACACTTAGGGATATAATTAGTTAATATTCAACTTTGTCTATTCTAATGTCTCTTTGCAAATCTTGTAAAATTATTCCCGATTCACAAATGTTTAAAGGGTGTATCGATTCTTTTGATTAATCGATTTTTATGAGCAATATCCCCTCACTAACAGGCTAAGATTGACATTTCTCCTTGGCTGTTATATTAGATACTACACCATAGATCCACCTGTCACCGCGGCGCCAAAAGATCTTTGGAAAGCTATAACAATAAGCCGCTCTCAGCCCTGAGAGTTGTCTCAGCTACAGTGCCACCACGTTAGCTAGAGAATGAGTGATGGCGCCACTATCTACTCCAAGTCTCCAATGAACAGCATACACAATGCAAACAAACAGACAGTTAAGTGTTGTTTTCATAGTGGCATCAGTAGTTCCACCTTAGCCGTTCTCTAGATATCGTGGTGGATCTGTACGCCACAATAACGGTTTCACCTTATCAAATATGTCTTCACGCGATTGAGATTTGAGATTTCTCTTAGTTCTAAGAGAGGTTTATTTAAACGTTGGCTCTAGTGTGGGATTGGTCTTAAATTCATGTTTTTCTGATTACGTACAATTTATAAATATCGTCATATAATACTTCACCCGTTGGACTTTGCACTAGTTTTAGCCATATCGATGTATTTTTGTTGATTGTTTATTACTTTTCGGCGACACATTCTCACAATGTGTATGGTAATTATACAAAGTTATTTTTATGTATGCCGTATGCAGTATGCCCTAAATAGAACAATTTTAACTAAAGAAGCTTCCGTAGCATCTCAGTTTACGCCGGTGTCATATTTTGTTCCAGGTGGTCTATCTGTATTAGTGTAATATTATAGTATCTGTGGTATATTTCAAACGAAATAATATTTTCTGCATTTCTGCATAATATGTTTTTGGTATCAATGATGAGCATATTTTTGGGTACTTGACCTAGTTATATCCATTTAGTTTGCCACAAACACACACACATACACACATAACTTTTCTAACTTCTAACACCCCTCTTTTTCGTCATCGGGCTTAAAAATAGACACAATGCCAAATTATACACAATATGTCCATGGCAGCAAGATGGCGGCAATGCAGATTTGTCAATATGATTGTTGTTTACATCCACACAACTAGAAACGGTAACAAAACCGTTATAAAAAAAAAACGTAACAGATCATTCACATGCGGCCCCGAATGTAACAGATCATTCACATGCGGCCCCGAATGTAACAGATCATTCACATGCGGCCCCGAATGTAAAAGTCTGTTGGATGTTGAAAGGAATGTTTGTGACTATAGCATCACGCGTTTGCACGCGACTGTGAAAGATGAGGAAGCATTCTTCAAGATGAACCTACCTACTCTGTTAGTTATCTCAAAGCCTTGAGTCGAAGAGTTTAATTTTGTGGTTTTAGGAGGATATGGTGACGTCGGAGGGGATTTTTCATTTAATTTATGACGCAAACGCAATAAATAATGATTTTATAAAAAAAAACAATTTAGAACGTTCTTCTCAAGTTTTGGAATGAAAAACGCAATTGCACGCTCGATAGAAAATAATTCCAATTAAGTTCTCATATTTTCATTATTCTACTGTACGCAACAATGGTTCAACGTATCTTAAAAACTATTTTTCTCGGAATGTGTATAGTTAATAGTAAAGTTTCTGTCAACTACTATGAATTTGGAACTTACAGTTATTTTAGTACGATTTTTAATATGTATTGCGCTTCAAATGACCATATGTAGAGACAATGATGTAAGTGATGGATGACATAATAATTGAAATAGTGTCACACAAAAGATTTCAACGGGTATGCAGAACTTGAAACTGATTTGATAACGTATGGAATGGACCTTGTACGTCTGGTTTTCAAGGGAAGGGATCATTTCATTATATCCACAAATTAACTGCATCATCATTTCATTATATCCTGCCAAAATGATCATTATAAACTTGAATTACTAATCTCGCAGCAAAAAGGTAACCCATTACCAGTAGTATAAATCTTATAAGCAAGTCAAAGTGAAAACTTTTTATCTGCTCATCGTTTATGTTAAATTATGTAGCTACGAGACTAATATGGTTTACTTTACACAAGTTATTAAAGCCCACAGTGAAGAAGGGCTTCAAAAATTGGGTTGTCACGCAGATTGCTAATTGCTTCACAATCCACAACCCTTCAGTTTTGCATTCGTGATCTAGCCATCACAATGGTTTCGTTTTGAAGGGAAATACTATATTACCAAGAAAAAGATCTCAACATCGCGAGGCAGGAGTTGGATAATGACATCTAGTGGTTATCATCGGAACTATGTCGCTACAAAAGATGTTTTTTTTGTGGTGTGTGAAAAAGTTAGTATCTATCTATCTATATATATAAAAATGAATTGCTGTTCGTTAGTCTCACTAAAACTCGAGAACGGCTGAACGGATTTATCTTATCTTAGTCTTGAAATGTTCGTGGAGGTCTAGGGAAGGTTTAAAAGGCGAGAAAAAATCGAATAGTTTCCGGGAAAACCCTAAAAACAGCCCTTTTCTATTTCCCATACAAACGTTTTCTAGAGTCAATCGTTTTCTAGAGTCAATTTGAACTTTATTGTTATTCAATAAAGTTCATATTAAATTGAGGCAGTACGAAGACTGCCGGGTCAGCTAGTTAATAATAAATAAAAGGTGACCATTCATTTTGGGCCCAAAACCTAAAGTGCCGGCCAAGAAAAAAAATAATTTTAATCCATCACTATTATTGTCCGTATGGGACCAACACCGTTTAAAAAATACAGGTTCTGTGAGATGATTGTATGATTCTGTTGTCCTCAGATTATTTATTGTGTATATTTTTGTGTAATAAATTTGTAATCGTATTATTTATACGCAATGGAATGCATTAATTTTAAATTATTGTTAATATTTATTAATCCTTATAGAATTTGTACAGCGCATTGGATTAGTCTGTAAGGTTGTACAATTTAATTTGAACAATAAATAAATAAATAAATAAATAAATGTGGTAAGACATTGAAGTTTCCGATTTTCCCATACATTTCGTTGAAAAATTGAATGTTTGTTACTTGAACCAAATAAACATACCCGATATTTATGATTAAAAACTACATGCTTGGGATCGACTAGGCGATAATATTTAGGAGGTGTATTTTTTCATCGATTTATAAAAATAAAATAAGAAATTGACCGAAAACATTCCAAATGTGCTGTGAATGACGTGATTGGTTAAAATAAAGCTGCGATTAAGAAAAGTATCACTGATCAATAAAGATTATCAAAAATCTTACTTTCATTGGGTGAAAATCATGATTTTCAAGTCTATATCACCTAAAATATTGACTTGTACAAAGAATTGATCACACCAAAATGTGGTCAATCATTTGCTTTTTTTTTGTGGCCGGCACTTTTGGTTTTGGGCCCAAGCTTGTATGAACCGTGAATGATCTCCATTGTTATCAGATATTTTAAATAAAAAATAGAAAATACAGCATCAATAATTTTGTTTTTTTTTTTTTTTTTAAATATTGTGTTGTAAGAGGTTTTTCTATTAGAATCTGTAATTTTGCAACCCAATCAATAACATGAATTGAGCAGAGTTAAAACAAATAAGAAGTAAATATTAGATAGTACAACAAGTCCATAAAACACCCAAACGGTTTTATGTACGAGTTATAGGTACACCCTGCTTTTCTCTGCGATTGTGAGGAAATTAAACAGTTATAAGTATTGCAAAAAACAATTGCAAATTGCAATACAAAGAAAAATTAAGGCATTCCCGCCAATACACTTGTTTAGGGTTCCGTACCCGAAGGGTGCCAAACGGGACCCTATTACTGAGACTTCGCTGTCCGTCCGTCCGTCCGTCCGTCCGTCCGTCCGTCCGTCCGTCCGTCTGTCACCGGGTCCGCCTGCACGAACCGTAATAGCTAGAAAGCTGAAATTTTCACAGAATGTGTATATCTGTTGCCGCACCAACTACAAATACTGAAATACGAGAGATATTACAAATTGAAAGTGGTCTCGGTACAAGATACGTCTTCACAACACGCTTGAAAAGTTTATACCAAGGCCATTTTGTTTTGGTAGGTAAGCCTTCTTTTAATGAAACTAAATTTAAATGATATGGCAATGTCGTCCCCGGACTTCTACAAAGACTTTAAATATTAATTGATGAATTACGACGTCTCTATTTATTATGTAGAACTTTTAGAAAATAATTATAAAATTAATAGTTTTTAATTACTTTTGTTTTCATACAAATCTCAGAGCACAGAAATTAATTTTTTCCTTTTGGCCACTTCAAGTTTGGCTGCCAGTGATGTTTTAATTAAATACTCTTTGGTGCGTTGAAATGATGTTTTGCAGTCTGCATGACATTGACATATGAGTGAGTGAACCTCATTGTACGGAAATTGTAGATGGGTGTCTCACGTTTTCCAGTAGGAGTAGGTTGTAGACAGTGCTGCTTACGGCGGCGTTTAGTAGGTACTAAAGGCCCTAAAAGCGCGGCAAGCTTTGAATCAATTCAAATGTTATTTTTCAACTAGCTACAAAGTTATTCTGACATAAGATGATAATTTGAACAAAACTTTTTGGGTATTTCATGAAAAATACAGTTACAGATACAGGGTGGAACAAACGAATGGGCCCTGGAGGGAAAGTACCTTAAAATCTCAAGATATCCGTCCGTCCGTCTGTCTGTCACCAGGCCGTATCTCATGAACCGTGGTAGCTAGACAGTTGATATTTTCACAGATGACGTATTTCTGTTCCCGCTATAACAACAAATACTAAAAACAAAATAAATTTAATATAAAGGGGGCTCCCATACAATTAACGTGTTTTTTTGCGGTTTTTTTAACCGACTTCCCAAAGGAGGAGGTTTACAATTCGTCCGGATGTTTGTTTTTATTTTATTTTATTTTTTATGTATGTGCCTCGATAGCGCCTAAACGGATGGACCGATTTGGAAAATTAGACCGATTAGACCTATAGTGATTTTTGTGTTTTTCATAATAACTCGCGCAAATGCACATGGTAAGCATAATATTGTGATGCGGAACTGCTGATGAAGACCACATATGGCCACCAGATCTGCTCAATACTAGGTACAAATACAATGCGTGGCTGACGGGCAGGCAACGCATAGCCTAAACCGATGGACCTAGAGCCATGAAACTTTGTACAGGGGTTCCTTAGTAGCGTGGGGTAGCACTGATATGGGATTTGACAAAATTAATTCCCCTGGGGGGGGGGGGGGGGATAAGGGGTTACAGTTTGTATTAAACTCAATCTAATCAAATAGGGTTTGTGGAAGTCGGTTTTTTCTAAAGTTTACTTTTTGTTCCAATTATATAGATAATGGTACGGAACCCTTCGTGCGCGAGTCTGACTCGCACTTGGCCGGTTTTTTATTTAATACGCGGCAGTGGCACTTAATTATCATAGGTGTGTGTGGCTGTTAGCCTTGACAACCTTTGTCTTAGAGTCTGAGATTTTAAAGATGTTGTACTAGTAAAAGAAAAGTGATTTTATGCAGCCTATACCCAACATAAAGACGAACTTTACGAGCATGAGAAGTGAACAAGCCATTATTTTTCTTTGAATTTCAGTACTAAGTGCGCCCTCTACCGTTAGTACTTGGTACTACATATAACAGCAGCTTAGTACCACCACAGAGCTATAGAACGGTACCTACGCCCTACGCTATTATCTGTGCACGCTGTCTAGTTGAGTAGTAGCAGCAAAAGAAGTATTGAGGACTGACGACAGGTAGCGCTAAAGAAGTTTTTCATAATATTCAGACAAATAGAAAAGAAATAAAATATGTAAATAAATAGAATATATGCCTGCAAAGTAAATGTTCATGTGTCTATGTATCGCCGAGTTAAGGCTTACAATATATGAACCACCGACATTACTCTCTAGTAAACGTTAGCGTCATCTATTTCCCATACGGGGTGTCAGAAGCACAGTTTCAATATTAAATTTTTGCATGAAAATTGATGTTGATGAAAATAAACTAGAATAAACAGCAGTAAGTTATTTTCGAAACAAGAATGGCATGGCGGTGCATTTCACATTACCAGCATTTTACTTGAATATAAATTAGTCTCGCAAAATGGACTATTGAGTGACTGACTGGCTAAACATGAGGCCAACTGTACGTTTGGCATCGCTTATGGATAATAAATTATATAAGATAAATTATTTATTTATTTTAGAGCCAAATAAATAATTATTTATAACTTTGATTTATTTATCACTTACGTCAATCAAGCGTGCTCGTTTAAGTCTTTCGTAGCTGCGTAATGCGGTGGCGTAACGGAGGGGTCGCAGCTACGCGCCGCTACGCGCTACGAGGCCGTGCACCACAATTTAATTGATTTCGTAATTTTGAAATTTTCGTAATTTCTTTGTTGTGCTCACATAAAATTATACAGATAGCGTATAATAGAAAACAACATTGTACAGGTGGAGAGGTTATCTCTAAAAAGAGATTTCTTCCAGCAAACCGTGTAGGCTAGGAGACGGTGATGAGGTAAGAGGACAAAACTAAATAAAACTAAATTCAAAAATAATACATACATCAGTTACATAAATACCAGAACAGATATGATACGGAAGTAAAAGGTTTTTTTTTTCTGAGAGGGGAGCACTGATTTTAATAGAAAAAGCGATTGCAACATATTTGAAGATGTAGGTAGTTGATGCTGTGTTTTGCATTTTTATAATTTAAATATATATCTGATAGCACCATAGCTCTGCTTAACTTTTTGACACACCACGAAAACCCGTCCTTTGTAACTGCATAGTTCTGCTGATGACCACTAGATGTCACTATTCAACTCCTGCCTCGCGATGTTGCGATCTTTTCCTTGGTGATATAGTCTCTCCGGTACGCTACAGTCGTTACTCTGGTTTCCCTTCAAAACGAATAAATCTTTCGCCTTTTACTAAAGATTTCCGTGGAGGGGAACACTCAAATGAGTCTAATGACTATTTTTTTATGCCCTTTACCGGGCTTATAAACTTGTGTTTTGTTACTATGTAAGCATAGTTCATTTCATTGATCCCGTCGCAAAACAGTACCTATATTGACAGATTCCCGTACAAAATCACTCGACATAGGATGTAGATATCGAATACGCGAGAATCATACTCCCGGAGCATGTGATTTTGTACGGGAATCTGTCAATATAGGTACTGTTTTGCGACGGGATCAATAAAATGAACTATGCTTACATAGTAACAAAACACAAGTTTATAAGCCCGGTAAAGGGCATAAAAAAATAGTCATTAGACTCATTTGAGTGTTCCCCTCCACGGAAATCTTTAGTAAAAGGCGAAAGATTTATTCGTTTTGAAGGGAAACCAGAGTAACGACTGTAGCGTACCGGAGAGACTATATCACCAAGGAAAAGATCGCAACATCGCGAGGCAGGAGTTGAATAGTGACATCTAGTGGTCATCAGCAGAACTATGTAGTTACAAAGAACGGTTGTTCGTGGTGTGTGAAAAAGTTAAGCAGAGCTATGGTGCTATTCAAAAATACAAAACACAGCGTCAACTACATCTTAAAAAGTCAAAGTCAAAGTCATTTTTTTTATTGACTATAAAATCATACAGATTGCTTAGTTAACATCAATATAATATTAATATTTTTGTATACTACCGCCCGTTCGGAATAAAATATGCTGCAATCGCTTTTTCTATTAAAATCAGTAATATTGCAACCTAATAAATATCATAAATTAAATTTTTAGCAGACAAATCAGATGTAAAAAGCCATGATTTTATTTTAACATTTTAAATTTCAGTATTATTAGCACCCTCTACCGTTAGTACTTGGTACTACATATAACAGCAGCCTAGTACCACCACAGAGCTATAGAACGGTATATAATTTGTCCGCGCTATCTAGTTGAGTAGCAGCAAGAGTAGTATCGAAGCCAGCCGATAGATGCCGCTAAAGAAGTTTTTCAGACTATTTGAATATTCTGGTTTCGGTTCCCTACGATACATAGATAATCCTAGTATGAGGCCAGAATAAATATTTGTGCCTGAATATGTTTGTGTTTATGTATAGTCTTTATTCACTAGTAATTGTGCAGTGTTTGTTAGTGATGTGCAGTAGTGTAAGTCTATGTAAAGTGACTGACAAACTACGAATGTTCTGTGCTCAGACAGTGGTTTACGAGTACGTTTTGTGAAATTTTATACTTATGTAAATTTAAGATACAACAAATAAATAAATAAAAAAACGTAACATAGCGTATTGTCCCATACGCGGTGTCAGAAGCATAGATTAAAATCTTAATTTTTCGTGCAAATTGATGTTGAAAAATTGTATGAAAATAAACTAAAACAAAAAAACTAAGTTAATAGAGACAAGGTTGGGTAGACTGTGCATATGCAGGACTTGGCGGGGGCACTACCTTACCGCTACCTTCAAGTATAATAATGTCGTAACTGGCTAAACATGACAGCTGTTCCCCTGCCACCGCATATGGATCATAAAATCAAGAGGCACCTACTACTACAGCTCACCAAATGCGATGAAGACGGTGTATAGGTGCAATGAGTAGGCAGCTGGGTATATCGGCTTATGATGAGCAACAATTGAATCATTTCTCACTCGCACTCACACATAACATCACATACGATGACATAACCCTACAGCTACACACACTTTCCTCTGCTCCCCTCCCGTCCCGTTTCGTCCAACATCTTATGATATCACCCCTACCATCATGTCTGGCCCATCAAATACAAGTCATTAATTGGCCTTTGTTTAGACACACTATTCAACTGTTTTGTGTTGTTGACTTTGTATCATAAATAAAAAATAAAATTATTTTATTATTATTTTATTACAATAATATTTTAAACTAGAGCCCTATTTATAAATGCTTATTTAAAAAAACTTATAATACGTCAATCAAGCGCGCTCGTTCAACTCTTTCGTAGCTGCGTAACGTAGTGTCGTAGCGGAAGCGTAGCCGCTACGCGCCGCTACGGCGCTACGAGACCGTGAAGTGTGTGTGGCGGAAATGTGCTAGCCGGTTACTCAAAGTGGAGTATTTAATAATTGATTTATTAATAGAACAAAAATCCACGACCATACATAAAATTGAACAAAAAATTAAATAATTAGGTTAACAGGGTGTAACAGAAGGGTGTAGTCATATTTTAGGGGGTTGTTAGGGAGACCATTCTGAGCAACTTTTACTACGAAACCGATTTGATCAGAGTAAGCATTAAACGCAGCTGTGGAGCAATGGAGGTTTCCTCACGATGTTTTCCGTCACATTTAGAAAGTATTATTTTATTGGTTCGGTCCGGTCGGTCGGTCGGCCCGGTCTGTCGGTCGGTCCGGGATTCAAACCGGCATCTCCCCACCCACATGACCACGTCGCCTTTTACATTCACTCAATTTTTTTATTTCGAAAGCATTCAAATAGCATTTTAAAATATCTTCACCATAACTTTAGCATTAAAAAACCCCCGCATAAAACCAGTCTTCCAGTTTCATCACCAGGTCTCATCATCAGGTTAAATTAAAAGGTCTCATCAGAACGAATCTAATGAGTCTAAACTCGATGGGTTTACTAGTAAGCATCCCAGGGTTCCAGCTCATACCTTGGAGCTTCGCACTCCATCATCAGAGCAACTCGATGATACCAGTTTCTTAAAGGTCTTGTCACTACGAGTCTAATGAGCCCAAACTCGATGGGTTTACTGGTAAGCATCCTAGAGTTTCAGCTCCCAACTTCGATGGTACCATAACAACCAGCTCCAAGAAATCTACTTTTGAATAAAAAATACAACATTCAAATCGGTTTACCCGTTTACGCTCCACGTGCTGAGAGACAGACAGACAGACACACAGAGTGACTCACAGTGGTTTACTAGTAAGCATCCCAAGGTTCCAGCTCACACCTTCGATCTTCGCATTCCATGATCAGATCAGCTCGATGATACAATATTCTCAAAGGGCTTGTCATAACGAACCTAATAAGCTCAAATTCGAGGGGTTTATTAGTAAGCATCATAGGGTTACTGCTCCCACCTTCAAACTCCATCATCAGACAGCTTGATGGTACCATAAGAACCAGCTCCAAGAAATCTTCTTTCGAATAAAAAAAACAACATTCAAATCGGTTCACCCGCTTACTCTCCACGTGCTGAGAGACAGACACATAGACAGGTTAAATGGCATTGGGTAATTTTGGCGTCGTTTTGACGTTTCCATAGAGTTTGATCGATTTTGAGTATCGGCGGCCACTCATGAAAGCTATAAATTTTGAAAGAGCAATTAAAAATAAGCTCATCTTGAGGCTGAGATAAATATCTCACTTTAAAGCTTTTTCAGTACAAAATGTGTTCCTTGAAGCTCTATTATCTCAGCTTCGAAATGGTTTACAGCAATGCTTCCTCTTTAAATATGATACTGCTACCAAATAATGATAAAGATATCGGTGGCCGCGAATAAAAAAAAAACAGGCCAAGTGCGAGTCGGACTCGCGCACGAAGGGTTCCATACTATTATCTATAAAAAACCGCAAAAAAAAAACACGTTAGTTGTATGGGAGCCCCCCTTAATATAAAATTTCTTTTGTTTTTTAGAATTTGTTGTTATAGCGGCAACAGAAATACATCATCTGTGAAAATTTCAACAGTCTAGCTACCACGGTTCATGAGATAGCCTGGTGACAGACAGACAGACGGACAGCGAAGTCTCAGTAATGTTTGGCACCCTTCGGGTACGGAACCCTAAAAATGACGCCAATGGTCCATAGTAGGTTACCCAAACCCCTAAATTACGCCTTTTTTCTTTCGTCGGGCGGGGACATACAATGAAGAATGATGAATGACGACCTCTGGTGCGTTGCGGTCGAGGCTGTGCGTCCCATGCGAGAGGTACCGGGTTCGAATCCCGGCTGGGGACGAATAAAAAATAACCCCAGGTCTTGGACGTTCACATGTTTGTGATGTCCCTGTTTCTGGTTCCCACTGCACAGGGCATCCTAGTGTGGAGCCAGAAGCAATGTAGCTGTATGTGCCTGTATGTAAATGTAATGTGATAGGGATAAGCTAAGTAATAACACAAAGTCACAATGCGTTATCGTTGGACGCCTTATGTTTCTCTAAATTATAATATTTTATAGTAATGTGAAACAGGGATGATAAAATATTAATTTAATAAATAGAAAGTTTCCTCAAGATGTTTTTCCGTTTCTATCATTTGTTTTTATCCAAGAATATACACTTAAATAAGTTTTCTTCCCGATTTATTATGTTTATAAGTCTACGGCTATTGAAATTTTCCTGCGACATTTAGAAGAAGTCTCTTTATTTCACAAAACAAATTCCAAAAAAACCCATTTCCGAAAAACCACCCCAAAGTAAAGCAAAACTTAAGTCCACAAACCAGCCATGTCTTGTCTTCAGACAGGAGGCTGCCTCGGAGGCTGCAGGGGGCGGGCCCGGCCATCCTACACCAACCGGTCGGCCCACAACGCGCCGCCTATCTCCGATTCTCCAGTCTGGCTTCGACCGCCGTCGAGGCTGCACGTCCCTCCTCTACGGAATAAAACTACGCGATTTACAAAAGTTAAGTTAGTGCATGTGTGTGGTGATGGTGGTGGACGGTGCCTGGGTGTGTTAGTGAGGACATGTCGCGACGAAAGCAGAGCAACCCTAAGCCGTGGAAAGGTAGGTGAAAAGTTTGTGTAAAGTTTTTTTTCGCGCGCAGAGCTGGTGATGTCACTTTTGTGGTCTTTTTGGTTGTTCGTTTGCCATTTGGTTGGGTTTGGATTTATTTTACAAAGCAAGTCATTTTAATTTAAGCGGGTGTAGATAGGTACTTTACTTTGGATTTACACTTTAAAACGTTTAAAGACGTCTATTATAAAAGTAAAGTAAGTTTAAAACTAAAATAATTATCAAAAACATTTTAATTAATAATATGCTAGTAAGGTGTTAAAAATAGATAGCACCATATTCTTTGATAGAAAAATTGAGGAATACCAAAAATCGCCTAATAGCTCCAACATAGATACGTCTTATGTTAGTTATATTTTTGGCATTACTGGATTTTTATGAATCGTACTTTAATTTCATTTTAAATTAAATTTCAAGTAATAGTCCCTTCAACTGTATGTTCTCTTTCTTAACGCGTTCTCTAAAATATCTCCTCAAATAAATTTACCCGCAGGTAGAATTTTGCTCTACGCTTTATACATAAATGGACCAAAGTAATATTTTACAGTTTTGTTATAAGGCTAATGATGTTGTTGAAGAAATACAGTGTTATATCGATTGAAACTTACTCCAATCCCGTTGAGAAGAAAAAAACAGTTGTGAATAACATCGCTATTTATTATTCTTTTGCATTACACCCGTAAATGGGCCTCATGGATCAGAAATAAGTATCACCAGTTGCTTATTTGGTAATGCTTATTTTTGACGCTCATATCAATATCCACACCTATTGCAATGCAAGACAGTAGGTAGGTACTATGTTCTATGTAGTGCATATTTTCCAATTTGTGACGTCACAACTTCTATCATACCTGAGTTGCTTATATAATATTACTTAGAGGTTAATTTTAATAAGATTGTTTTTCTTAACTCGAAGCGCGGGGTTCGTTCACCCATTATCTGAGTCTGTTACTGTTGTGATTATATGTATCACGGTCTCGTCAGATAACGAGATGCTCTTGCTTGTATATAATTGACATTTATCTAAAATACGTTGGTATATGAACGAGAAAGTGTGATAAGATTTAATGATCTCCGAGGTGTACAGCGAGGAACGATATTACTTGAGCCTTTAGCATTAAACGAGCGACAAAAAAGTCTAACCTAACCTAACCAAAATATTAACTGAGCGACTAAAATACAAGGCGACTTGTCGCTCGGTGAGTAATTAAGTCGCTCAGTTATTTTTTTATTCGATCGTTTTATAATTTCCCTTTAACATTAAGCCCAAATTATGGTTATCACCATGAGTTGCATGTTGCATGAAACAGATTTGAAATTTAAGCATATCCTTAGCATTAGAAACTAAACGAGGATCCTATGAGATTCCTTTTAGTTGAGTGACAACTTTTTTCAAAATCGCTTCATGCAAGCAGGAGTGTACTTAATAATTTTCATATATCTCTACTATTATGGTACTCAAGTGCTTTTATGGAGGCGCCTAATCCTGATGAACCAACTGCGCGAGAAGGAGGGTAGGGTTTATAACATTGTGAAGTGTTGGAAAGACCGAATGAATTAAGAAGAGTATCGCCTGTCACTGGAAGAAAACGCTTTATTTTTGACGCTCGCTTGCTCATAACAATAACAATAACTCATTCGGTCCATTGTCAAATTATAAATCTGTTTTAATTTCTAAGAAGATATTTATAGTTTTATGATGCAATGAAGTAATCCGTTCTGTAAATAAATATCAAGTAAACCATAACTGTTACTGGGTACTATGACTAGGCATTGAAACAATACAATGATTACCGCATCAGTTTTTCTCGTGATAAACTGTGTTTTTTACGGTTTATCACTTTTGTATACGTGATGTCCAAAACCACATATGTACGTTACCGTACCTATATGTATATATGCATAGCAAATTACGCTGATAGCAAAAACGCAATTCTTATAAACGAGACCAAATGAAGAATGTTAGTTATAATTATAACCACAGACTATATAGGGATACTAATATGTTATAACCTGTGATTGAAAGGAAATGTTTGGTTATCAATATAATTAGACATAGACATACGTTTGTTCACTGAACAAAACATAGTGCATCAACAAAACATATCATATCATTTATCCATAATAATTCTTGTTATAATTCTTCTTAAGGCATTTTTTAACCACCAGTGACATGTCTAATTATGAAAATCCACTAGTTACAAAATGTTTGATTGCATGTCACCTATTAATACTTAGTTACTTAGTTTATCGATCTGATAACTGGTCGTTATTGTAACATTGGAAAGCGTAAGATCATTGTACAATATTTATCTTGTTGATTTCAATATTAATTGAGTCACCTTAGTCTATGATGATAAGGGAAATATCAGAGAAAGTTGAGAATAATATCCATCTTATTGCCAATTATCTAGGGTTCATATTAAATAGGGTTCAAAGTTCTTTTGGTACATTTGCCCTTGAGCTAATCGTCGTGAATATTTGTGTCTTTGCAGATATAGAGTCTATAAAGAAACCGTTGATAGTGTTCATAATTATATATTGAATAAACTTGATGGGCAAAATTGTGACTCTGCGCAAAATGCCGTGACAGAAAATAGTCTCCACCAACAAGCCAAATACAGCATTTTGCACTCTTGCGAGCAATCGATACTCTTTACTAATTCGTATATTTTCGTATTTCGTATATATTTATTGCGCATAAAAGACAAAACACAGAAAATACAGAGCCAATGTAATTTACAAAGGCAAGCTTATCTCTAAAAAGAGATCTCTTCCAGCAAACCCAGGATGGTCAGCGAAAAATAAAATACAGAACAGGTAGGCCTATGTGCTCAGGTAGGAGAAAAATAAAACATAATACATACATAATATAATTCATGTTTCACTAGAGACTTCAGCCCCAGTTCCTTGTTAACAGATAAAGTTTTGTTGAAATTTCTCTCGAAATCACTACTATCGTCGTGTCTAATTCGTATTATTTTTCTGATAAGCTATCATTAGGTTGAAAGGTTACGGTGACTGTTACATGAGTGTGTTAAGAATAGGTGTATATATCTTTATCGCAGGTTTTGGACCCAGATAGGTGATATTTTTAATTCCCTCGTATTAGGTCCACTTTTCCACTAAATAACATCGTGCAATAAATCTAGGAATTAATGTTTCGCCCACTTCTGGTTTTTCTATCACTACAAAATTTGCTATAAAATGTAGTTACGATGACAATTGGTACCATCGAATGATGGCTGGTTTAATGATGGAGCTCGAAGGTGGGAGAAGGAACTTTAAGAAGATTACTTGTAAATCCGTCATGAGCCCATTAGATTCGTCGTGACAAGTATACTATTCGTAACCCCTAGCGACATTCTTCTTATCATCCCCTGATGACATGCAGACGGAACTTATCATCCCCTGATGACATGCAGACGGAACTTATCATCCCCTGATGACATGCAGACGGAACTTATCATCACCTGATGACATGCAGACGGAACTTATCATCCCCTGATGACATGCAGACGGAACTTATCATCACCTGATGACATGCAGACGGAACTTATCATCCCCTGATGACATGCAGACGGAACTTATCATCCCCTGATGACATGCAGACGGAACTTATCATCACCTGATGACATGCAGACGGAACTTATCATCACCTGATGACATGCAGAGCAGACGGAACTTCGGGAATTCATAATTTCTTTATTGCACATAGAAAAATTACACAGGACAAAAATACATAGTAAAGGTGTACAAGGGCGAGCTTATCTCTAGTTAGAGATCTCTTCCAGCAAACCAGGTATGGATGAGACAGGTGGATTTCTGAGTAGGGAATCGTATTTGTAAACTGTCATAATGACAATGCAACTTTTGCTATATATACATAGCTGGCACGCTTTTGCACAATGAAGTAGTACTTAGATAACGAAATACATATATATTAGAATCTCTGGATATCTCTCTTGAAGGTGGAAAAGAAATTATGAATTATGAATATCATGAATAAAAGCTATATTTAATAACCGGCCAAGTGCGAGTCGGACTCGCGCACGAAGGGTTCCGTACCATTATCTATAAAAAACCGCAAAGAAAATACATGTTGTATGGGAGCCCCCCCTAAATATTAATTTAATTTTAATTTAAGTAAATAATTAACCCAATATATTGTGAGCATTTTAAGCGTCTACCTGCTACCATTATCAATATCGAGCAAAAATGAGCAAAAAAATCACGTTTCTTGTATGGGAGCCCCCCTTAATATTAAATTTCTTTTGTTTTTGGTATTTGTTGTTATAGCGGCAACAGAAATACATCATCTGTGAAAATTTCAACTGTCTAGCTACCACGGTTTATGAGATACAGCCTGGTGACAGACAGACGGACGGACGGACGGACGGACAGATAGCGAAGTCTCAGTAATAGGGTCCCGTTTGGCATCCTTCGGGTACGGAACCCTAAAAATCATGTGTGCAGGACACATGATTTTTAAATATAGCTTTTATTCATGATATTCATAATTCATAATTTCTTTATTGCACACAAACAGTTACATAGGACAATAAAAAACATAGAAAACGTGTACAAAGGCGAGCTTATCTCTAATAAGAGATCTCTTCCAGCAAACCAAATAGGGCTGAGACAGGTGGATTGCTGAGCAGGAGTAGACCCATGCGTACAATACATATAATTATTACTTACAAATCAATAGACTACTTAAACTAGTGCATACTTATATAAATAAATATGAAATATATTTATATAATATATAAAAACTAATAAATACTATACATGCTACCTATAATTCTATAAAGAATAGTAATGCTTCTTCGCACGACTCTTAAAAATATTGAGAGTAGGACTATCCCTGATGGTGCAGGGGAGTGCGTTCCACAAGCGGATGGCACGAAGTCTAAATGCATGCTCATAGGACGCGGTGCTATGAGGTGGTATTGTGAGCAAGGACACAATAAAAATACACAGTGTGAAATTCATTCATGGTACAGTACGAAACTAATCTTGAGTTTACAACACTAAAAACTTAAATGTATGATGCGTGTTACCGTAATAAAATACAACAACGTTTATATTCTACAACCAGTAAAAGGAGCCACTTACACCAGAGTAACTGATAAGAAGATGTAATTGGAGTGGGTACAACTGATTATATTCAGTTCAGATATCGGACTGACTCGCCACTCTAAACCGGCGTGGCTGATAAACAATGTATTTTTATGGACTTCAGTATCAGATGAGTAGGGATACGTTTGTATAACATGTTACTAAATTAAATATTACGAAAAGGAGGAATGGAGTAACGAAATTACGAAAAGGAGTCGGTAGAAAGGTCTGAACATTTTCCAAGGAAATACACAAATTTAAATCATGAGCCACATCGCTGCCGCTGCTCGGACACCACGGCCTCTCCTGTCAGTGCAGTGCCGGCCGTTGGTCCCGCCATGCCAGCCTCAATGACGTCATCCGTCGGGCCCTTGCCAGCTGTGGCGCGCCTGCCGTTCTCGAACCGAGTGGACTGGCGCGCGACGATGGCAAGAGGCCAGACGGAATGACGCTCATTCCCTGGCAGAACGGAAGGTCGCTGGTTTGGGACGCGACCTGCGTAGACACACTGGCCCCGTGTCACCTACCAGCGACCTCTGCCTCGGCCGGCGCTGCGGCGGCAGCGGCAGAGGGTCTCAAACGACGCAAGTATGCCGCACTTGGCGAAGAATATATATTTCTGCCGTTCGGTTTTGAGACCCTCGGGCCGTGGGGCCCTGACGCCCGACGAGCACTTAAATATATATCTAAGCGGCTCATCTAAGCAAGCGTCAGGGGACCAGCCAGAGAGCTGGCACCCACCACGCTCAACGCATTAGCATTGCGATACAGCGAGGTAACGGTGCCAGCGTTTTGGGCACCCACCCTCCCGCACGGCAGCGATCTGGGCGAAATTTTTGACATAGTTTAGTTAGTTGTAGTTAGTTTAGTTTTTACCTATACTTTAGTTATAATTAATAAATTTGTTACTGTATATAAACTGTTATTATGTGATGTTAAATAAATAAATAATACCCAAAAAGAGAAAAAAAGCTGTTGTTAAAAGTATCAAGATCATGCATGGCGTCACGGCCATATCAATAGCCGAATAGAAGTAATTGAAAATAAAGTAGGTAGATAGCAAGAAGTTAATAAATTGTCGTTTTAAATGTCAAACATGGCGCATTATCTTGCACATTGCTTGCATACGGCAACATGTCACATTTCATGTATCTTCTTTTATCTACAAATCGAAACTCACCAGGTACAGTCGGCTACGAAAGTCATTTCACTATAAAATATTTTTCATTTGGCGTACATTCCTTTTCAATTGGGTTATGCGAAACACTAATACAATAACAACAAAAATTATAAGAAAAAAGTTAACATGGGTAATTGGGTATGCTACGTTTCTTGTCCAAGATTTTCTATTGTTGAAGTAAAATATTCTTGGATTTAACAATGATTTGACTTTCGATAGCCGCATTATATCTTATCTCTGGGGATGAAAGTATGTTTTAAAGGATAAACACAATCGGTGTCATAATAAGCGTATTATAATATTTGCATAAGTATAATGTGTTGATGAACGCATTTTAGGATTGAATACAATCGAAATCATTTAATACTATTGTTATACGGCAGAAATGACTGCTATGCATTTACTTTTTCTCTTCTTCTCTTCATCGGCCACCAAATCATAATTTCATGTGGCCAATGCATTTCAGCATCGACTGTATTTTTGCGGCAAAATCAAAGGCGTATTGTAAGTGCGTAAGCGCAGATCCCAGTCGCATTTTAGCCTTGTTTGTAAGCAAATGCCGCCGGTGCCCTCACAGGGGCGCACGGTTGCTATTGTGCGCAAACTTATGCTTTTGCTGCGTTTCTGGGATATTATTAATGCTGTCGTTTAAAGCATCGGAATAAGCCGTTTTGATACCTATGCAATCTGTGTTGTGTATAGTGTAACAAATTTTGGATGTTACATAGGAAGATATAATTTAGTATTTTATTTACTTCGTGTCACTTGCACCAAAAATACTAATCATGATTAGCGTCCTAATTCTGTTTAGCAGCTGTCAAACTGTATGGAATATGTCAAACTTAATTGTGATTGACGCGCTAATCACAATCAGTATTTTTGGTGCAAGTGTAACTTGGTTAATTTACGATGAAGAACAAAGACATTGGAGCGAGACGTTATTTTTAAGTGTGTTGTGTACACACATATTAGATTAAGTCAAACGTGCCCATCCCAGGATCTATGGAGATTATGTATTCGCGTACAAGAACAAAGGCGAGTCTCACAAAAGAGATTTCTTCTAGCAAGCATGTCCATCAGTAAGTTCCCATAACAGACTAAACTTTGCGCTCGCTCCCTGCTCGCTGGCGTTTGATAAGCTTGCAGTGGACACCTATCTCCTAACAGACGACCCGATGCAGATATGAACTATTATGAACTGTCGAATTTATATAGCTTGTTATAACTGTCTTATGATGTCCCTTCTGATTTCAGGAATTTGTGGTTGGATACCTGTTATGTACTTTACCTAAACAAAAAAACGTTGCGTCGCGTCTTTTCCCATACTCGGCTGCAAGCTGGGTATCTTGTGCAATAAATTAATATAGGTATGTACACTGAATACGATTAGGAATATAATTCGCCATTGTATAAGACACAAACATGTGTAGCGTTGATAGAATGTTAGAAAAGTCAAGTGGCGTTGATGAACTTGTGTTAAACTGATAAATGATATAAATGATAGATAACACTTATCATTTATACCCATCTGAAACATGCAATAATCGCAATAATATAGCAACACAATTAGTAGGTATGAAACATAGGTATTGCTACTGTATGATAGGTACTGAAATGAAAATGGCAAATCATTAATAATTTTCTATTTAGTGATTATTTTGTCTACCTGTCATCATGCATTTCCCAGAAGGAGTGGCAGAGGCATACTTATCGATTTCTCAACCATGTCGCTTGCACGTCTATTGTTGCTATTGTTAGTTTGGCCCGCGTGTGTCTTAACGCGAGAGAAACGATTAAATGACATATTTTTCCATACTGAAGGCCCAGATAAAGTTAATAACGCTACGAAAACGAAACGAAACGAAAACTCAAAATGTATGTGATTTGACATTTGGTGACGCTAGCGTAGCGTAAACGTAAACGTCAAATCTCATACATATTCTTAGCGTTTCGTGCGAACGATAATAGCGTTTTGCATCTTGTTTACGGGGGCAGGACGAAAACCGCGTAAAGTATGACTTTAATTTAGCTGACCTCTTGGGGAATTCGTACCCAGTATTTCAAACAACCAAGGACACATTATAGAAAACGAAAGATGTAGTAATCTTCTAAATCTGTAACTGTTGAACCATGTGTGTAACGTACTTAATAAAGATCGCCGCCCCATTCACACATTTACAAAATGACCCCAAAAGTATCATCCTCGCGAAAAGTTAACCAGTGCCACGCGCCATACCGTGAGAATTTGGGGTTTAAGGGACAACCCTACACGTTTCACACCAAAACACCCTTTTTAGCGTTCCGTACCCGAAGGGTGCCAAACAGGACCCTATTACTGAGACTTCGCTGTCCGTCTGTCTGTCTGTGTGTCTGTCTGTCTGTCACCAGGCTGTATCTCATAAACCGTGGTAGCTAGACAGTTGAAATTTTCACAGATGATGTATTTCTGTTGCCGCTATAACAACAAATACTAAAAAACACAAGAAATATGATATTAACGGGGGCTCCCATACAACTAACGTGTTTTTTTTGGGGTTTTTTATAGATAATAGTACGGAACCCTTCTTGCGCGAGTCCGACTCGCACTTGACCGGTTATTAGCTCTTTGGAGGTAAAATTCTGAATTTATAATGATAATCTTAGGGATGGTGTTATCTGGTGAGCAGGAGTCGTATTACAAGTAAAGTTGGTTATTCAGCAGCAGGTGGGGCGTTGTGTGTGGTCCATTGTCATGACAGTATGGTGCAATGATGATGACACGTGTTTGATTTTTTTTAACGCCGTGTGCATATTATAAAGAATCTTTGAGTTCGATAAAATAACAGTTTAGGGATTTTGTGGACTGACATCAATATTATGCGAATGAATGTCAGACGGAAAACGAAAATACTGGATGTAACAGAAAGGTGTAGTCATATTTTAGGGGGTTGTTAGGGACATGATTATATGACCCTAAAATATGACCCTAAAATATGACTACCTTCCTGTTACACCCTGTATGTAACACTAAAATTATAATAATGCGCGAAGAAAGAACAGTCAATCAGTCCTTCCTTTCAACATAATGAGGTATAGTTTATTTTGTCTTAAAAAAAATATACATAAAAAATACAGTTACATAGGTTGTGTTGATGATTTGTTCATTGATCATCGGCAGCTAGCTTGTTTCCGCCCACTGCTGGGTATAAGCCTCCTCCCTTTTGTGACCCGTGTCGACCCATCTGGCTGCCGGTCTACCCACGCTTCTCTTTCCCTCTTTCGGCCACCACTCTGTCAAGGATCTACTCCACCTGTCATCCATCACCTCGCCTCGCCGCCAAGTGTCCTGTCCATCTCCACACTTGAGTCTAGTGATACCAGTGATACGGTTTTCGACATCTTGGATCTTAGTTTGTCGCCGTATTTATGTGTTGCGGACTCGATCTAGGAGTGCGATGCCTAGCATAGAACGCTCCATGGCTCTTTGGGTTACTCTCATTCGTTTCACCAGTTCCTTTGTAAGAGTCCATGTTACTTGACACAATAATTTATTAATATTCAAAACTAACCGTAAAGATATTTAGTTCAATAAAATACAAGACGCCCATAAACCAATATCTGTGGATAATATTCATAACAGCAGTCTAAGCTGAAATGACGCGCCCCACTCCTTGGTTTTGTATTGCAAGTAAATACAAAACCAAGGAGTGGGGCGCGTCATTTCAGCTTAGACTAGCTCTACATCTTAGTCCACCTAAAGTGGCAAAGTGATTCCAAAACAAGTCTATTGTTAATAGCTATTTCACAGCAATTCATAGAAACTGTCCTAGACTAGTGTTTCTTCTGAGAGATTAACACGTATAGCATAGTTACAGTTCCATTATCCCAACCAACCAAATAACACGAATTAACCCGCCTAAAAAGTTGGCAGTACGTGAAAGATAGCAAAAGTCGTACCATAAACGCAAGGTGTGTTATAAATTGGTTGGATTTTATAGCACAGCGTATAGGCACAGTATTATTATAGACAGTAGATAATCATCGAACAAAGGTACATCGCACGGCTGCACACATGCGCGCGTGTTCGGTATGCACGCACACATAGCCTTCGGGAATGATGGAGACTGCTTCAATCGGGGCCGCGCCGTTGCCGTGTTCGCTCGCTCTCACTCGTTACCGCCACCAGTATGTCATCGTTGTCGTCTTTTCGGAAACGTGTGTACTGTTGTGTAAATGGATGCCTTAATAACACGGACAAATCCAGAGTTGGATAACTTTTTCCATAAAGGTACCAAAGGATCCCGAGAAGTAAGTAACTTTCCACAACGAAATGTAAACGCACACACGAAACATTATGATATGAATTAAACATCAAATAGTTAAGTATTATTTTGTGAATGGGTGATAATTAGTAAGGTTTTTTAGTTTTGCGTTAGGTAAATGAGGTATATTATTTACATATAATCGAGTAGTATAGTGGTAAGTATTAAAATATTCGATGAAGTGGGAAACTAGAAACACATAGGTACCTAAGTAATATTATTTTTTGTGTAAACAATTTGTCTATTAAACTGTAACAGAAATACTTTGCATAGGTACTTAAAAGCAAAATTAGTATTTTAGGTAGGTATGCCAAGCCACAGACGTGACACAGCCCTGCGAATCTAGCGAAAGTAGGTAACGAACGCTCCTAAACGGTCTCTGATTTACTACTGTTCTATATGTATACTGTGGTATAGGTGCCGCCATCCACGAAGTCGCGTGACGTAGCTATTTGCATCTTTGTCTTTCAGCAGAGTGCCCCGAAGTAAGAGAAAGATGCAAATAGCTACGTCACGCGTCTTCGTGGATATACCTTAGATAAATAATAGTATATGTAATAGAAAATTCGGTCTTACCTTACATACGAAGCCCAAACCTGGTCTTTGACTGACGCGCAAAGGTTTACACTCGGGGTTTGTCAGAGAAACATGGAGCGCAGCATTCTCGGTATTCGGCTTTTAGACCGGATCCGGAATACAGAGCTGCGCTCCCGGACAAAGATAATAGATGTAGCTCAGAAGGCTGCAGAACTAAAGTGGGCCGGCCGTGTTGCTCGAATGCTGCCGAATGCGAATAGCTGAGCTAAGAGAGCCACAGACTGGCTCCCAGAAAATAGCTGGGCTAAGAGAGCCACAGACTGGCTCCCAGAAAATAGCTGGGCTAAGAGAGCCACAGACTGGCTCCCAGAAAATAGCTGGGCTAAGAGAGCCACAGACTGGCTCCCAGAAAATGCAAAGAGAAAGCGTGGCCGACCCAGGAAGAGATGGAGTGATGAGTTGGGTCTATGGGACAAGAACTGGAGGGAGACCGCTCAGGATTGGATAGAGTGGAAGAAGGGGAGAGAGGCCTTTGCCCAGCAGTGGGACATGATGGGCTCGTAATAATAATAATAGAAAATTGGATAGGGTTTATTAGCGTCGCGTAAATAATGGTGATCGTGGATTTAATCGTCCTTTTACTTAATGGGCCTATTAGACTACGCTGTCGGCAGGGCCCTGTCTGACTCACTGTCTCTTTCTAGTCGTTCCATCGTGAGTGAGACGTCTATACAAATCGTGCCCTGCTGACAGCGTAATGTAATAAGCTCTTTAGTGAGCATAGTGCGACCACTTAACTCGGATACCACTCGCGATAGTAAGTTTAAGGAAGTATCTAAGTTGAGTAGTCACGCTATAAACGATAACTATATTGATAACTAAGCGTAGATAGATTTATTTACTAGATAATCGGATTAGGTACAGTAACATATATTACGACTGGACGGCGTTGGTGCGGTTCTAGTTCTAGGCTCTACCTCCCAAGCGAGTGGTAGCGGGTTCGATTCCCGGCTAGGGAGCAAGCAGAAAATATTCCCAGGTCTTTGATGTTTATATTGTTTCTGGCTTTAACTACACAGGGCGCCGCCATAGTGTGAAAAAACGTTGAAAGACGTTGGGGTGGGGGGCAACCGACAGTATAGTCTTTTCGTGATAAGAATGCAGTAAAGTCATCACTGTCCGGCGGCCTAGCCACGGCCCGTAACCAATCAAACCGTTTCCAATTATCAAGCCAAGTTCACAGTGACCAGTTGAAGGCAAACTTTCGAACGCGAAGGTTGTGTCCTGTCCTGTGAGTGTGTGTTAACAGATTTAAATTTAAATTTCACTGCATTCTTATCACGAATAGACTGTAGTAGTAGTAATTTCTTTATTGTACTCCACAAAACAGATATACAGAAAATACATAAAATAATAACAATGTACAAGGGCAAGCTTAACTCTCTCAAGAGATTTCTTCCAGCAAACCCTAATGAGAGGGAAAGGTCTACACTTACTCGTCCTTTGTAGACATTTCGCATATTGTAAGTTATCGCTTACTCGCCTTTGACAACTCCATACAAAACATGGAGCTGTCATAGTATACTCGAGTTTAGTGTTAACTCTTGTTCGAACAAGTGGCACTCAGAACGAAAACGATCAGATGATAAGTAGGTGTGTACGGCACGAGTAACACTGTTATCAGCTCTCAAAAGATCTTTTGTCTTCACACCCGGACCAGAGCCAATACTGCAAATAATCATGCAATACCAATTAACTGATCTCCAGGGCGACCCGAGCCTTGTCTTAGATCGCGTCGGATAAGTAATTTATGTGTGTGTGCGTGACGCTATCTGTGGGGGTGGATTTATGCGCGCGCGCAGGCTACATGTGTTTGTTGGAATTAAGATGTTTAAATGACGGTTGATGGTTTTTTAAGAGGTTTTCTACTTTGTGGGGTGATGTTTGATCCTACAGGTCTATACTCTTTATGGGTACCTAACCTATAACAAAGTCAAACTTCTTTGAGTGCTCGAAGCGAGAGATGTATGCCAGAATCACAGAAAGTGGAGGTATTTAGTTCCTGCCTGCCCCTCCTCCGGGAAGAAGGCGTGAGTATATGCACCCTTTGTCAAACTTCTTTATTTTTGTAGATGTTTAGAAATATACATACATAGAACACGTATAATTAAGTTCTGCGGGCTTGTTCGCTAACTCAGTGATGATATCCTTGTTGGTTACACAATGACTCAGTGATGATATCCTTGTTGGTTACACGATAATTGAACAACACCAATAAAGGCATATTCATTTCAAGGGTTTGCAACTGTCTAAGTTTTTAATATTGGCTATAATTCTTGACCAAACCAACGCGTTCAGCTCGCGTCCGCGGTGGCGATCAGGGATATGATTCTCGCGCATTAGATATACAGATATCGACACCTAATATCGAGCGATTGTGTATGGGAATCATTCGATATAGCTGTCGATATCCGTATATCGATTATGCGAGAATGCCGAACTTTGACAGTGAGTACCAAGACGTCAATTAATGTCTATTGCAAGGAAATGAAAACTGAAATGAAAACTGATACCTTTTCCTTATACTTTATTGCACAAAACAATACATTTTACAATTGAAAGTGGACAACACATGACAAAGGCGAGCTTATCTCTATTAAGAGATTTCTTTCTTATTATACCTTTAATTTTATTGTCAAATATTTTTCTTTTTCGGAAGGAGAAGACAGGGGAAGAAAGGAAAGGGGTAAAATTAGGGGAAGCTAAGCTTTCATCCCTTGCAATAGATATTTTCAGACGTCTTGGTGTCACCTGGGGTACGATTCTCGCGCATTCGATACACGGATATCGACAGCTATATCGAATGATTCCCATACAATACACTCGATATATCCGTATATCGAATGTGCGAGAATCGTACCCCTGTCATGCACCCTACGGGGGGTGTCCTTGGTATAGCGCCTCTCGATGTCCGAACACCGATTGCAGTGTTCTTATCAATCTGACTTACCCAGGATTGTATTCTCCTGGATAAGACATAAAGTGATTCACGAGCCTCAAACAATAAGTTATATCGTGCTATGATGTATCACCTTCCCTTACTTATCGCATCTCTACTGTATCTTATTACAACGACCCAAGGCCTCTTTTGAGGATAATCGGCGGAGACAAAGGATTGTGGGTGGTTGTATCATGTGTCTTGGACTTGTATGGAAGAATAACAAACGGTCTTCCATATATATTTGTGTAATAGAATCTCGATATGATGGGGTGGGCATTATTATGGGAAAAAAAATGATGTTTTACCAAGTAAGTGCTTACTAGTGTTTTCATTACATTCGATTACTTAACTTTACATATGTACTTAATATCATAAACATTTATATACATTATCCACGTTGCTTCTGCCACTCACTAGGATACCTTACGGGAACCAGAAAAAGCGATTTCACAAACATTTATAATTTATGGCATACTGTGTGTAACAGGATGTGTAGTAATTTTTCACCATACATTTGGAGCCCGGCAGTCAGCTGATTTGTCATTAGCTCTGATTGGTACTGATTCAAAGTGAAAGTTCTTCAGAATAATGTCCCCAAGAAACCCCCAGAAATGCTTTCCGTTGAAATGAAATGAAATTAAATATATTTAATGAAATGAAATATATTTATTGTGTTGTTTTCTCACTTCCTAATTATAATGGTGGCTCTAACTCCCAAACTAGGGCGTTACGTACATACTTAATGTATTTTCATTACACAAGTAAGCATTTATACCCGAAATGGGATAGAAGTTCCTTTATTGTCAACATCTTGTGTAACAATTAGCTGTATCAATATTTCTTCTTCTAATCAAAATTTAACCTGTAATTACTAAATTGAAAAATGAATGTCTATAACATGCCTTAGTTATTAAATATAGCATCAGATATCATTGTGTCTTGTACTGTACACGTGTGCTGTACAGTCAGCAGCATAAACATAAAACATAAACATTTATATACAGGCACATACATTGTTTCTGGCCCCACACTAGGATACCCCGTATCGTGGGAACCAGAAACAGCGACATCAAAAACATGTTCATCCAAAACTTGAGGATTATTTTTTGTTTTCTTTATCCGCATCCGGGAATCGATCCCAGGACCTCTCGCATAGTAGGCAGAGTGGAGTATTGGATAATAGATTGGTCCTCTGCCACGCCGAATGGCAAAAGGCATGAAGCTACAAGTTGTGTGTCTGACTGTACCAATGTGTAAATATTCTTCATCATTTCGTATCATCGCGATATAGACCTCTGATAACAAAGTTTATCAATATTGATAATTGCTATGAAAATACCAACTGATGTGTTGTACACAAGACATACGACTGATAATGCTACTGATCGCGTATCGTATCATTATGATCGGTAATCGACGAGGAAAAATACTGAGTTGTTAACATGGTCTATTAACCAATTTGGATAAATAATGAAAATAATGAAATAATGAAATTGCGTAACTGACATCGGTACATTTTATTCTGTGCAAGGAAGTAAGTATGTGTTATAATGTGGGTACATTGACAAATATCTCGGTACAGCGTTGGTAACCAAGCTAGGTATAAAACCTGTGTTATGATATGATTAACAGCGCCTTCCCGTCCGACCATGTTGTGTCGAGCACACTTGTTGAGTTATAAACTTTTTTAAACAAGCTCAATGTTCTTAACTATTTATTGATATCTTATATATTTATAGTTATACAATATTGCACTTTGCGTGTTTAGAACTTAAAATCCGTTAGTTTCTCGTGTGAACACTCCCCTCCCTTACTTATAAACACTTCTTACAGACTAATTAAACACTTTCCGCTAGATGTCATTGCATGACGCATCGATATTCCCCTTATGGTCCTTAAGCCTATGTAAATAGGGGCCAATGGAAACAAATATAGGGGCGATATCACAGAATCAGCATCAGATTTCAGCTTTAACTAATATTCGTGCCTTATCTGTGAGTAATGGCGCGCGGGATGGCGAGATAAGGCTCTTCTCACGTCGCTGCGCGGGCGCAGGTGCCGGATTCTGCTAATATTGCTGTTTGAAGTCCAATTTTAGTCACCGATCAGACTCAGTCGATCCTGGGTGTTAGAGTATGACGGGTTTGGTATAGATCTCGATTTCTCAACCGACTTCAAAAAAGGAGGAGGTTCTCAATTCGACCCGTATGTTTTTTTTTTTTTTTTTTTTCGCGTTTGTTACGCGATTACTCTGCCAATTATGAACCGATTTGAACAAATCTTTTTTCGGCGTATAGGTAATACCTCAAGGGTGGTCCCATTGACACCAGGTCAGGATCTGATGATGGGATCCCGGAGAAATTGAGGGAACTCTTCAAATATTATAGGCAGACCTATAGTGATTTTTGTGTTTTTCATAATAACTCGTGCAAATGCACATGGTAAGCATAATATTGTGATGCGGAACTGCTGATGAAGACCACATATGGCCACCAGATCTGCTCAATACTAGGTACAAATACAATGCGTGGCTGACGGGCAGGCAACGCATAGCCTAAACCGGTGGACCTAGAGCCATGAAACTTTGTACAGAGGTTCCTTAGTAGCGTGGGGTAGCACTGAGATGGGATTTGACAAAATTAATTCCCCAAGGGTGGGGGGATAAGGGGTTACAGTTTGTATTAAACTCAATCTAATCAAATAGGGTTTGTGGAAGTCGGTTTTTTCTAAAGTTTACTTTTTGTTTCAATTATTTTGAGTATGAAGTCGAAATCGTGTTTTTGGAATATGTTCCGTCCATCCTTGGTTTGCTGGAAGAAATACTTTGTACATATCTATCTTCTATGTATTTTTTGAGT
Organism: Argyresthia albistria; assembly: GCA_963457715.1. NCBI lineage: Eukaryota > Metazoa > Arthropoda > Insecta > Lepidoptera > Argyresthiidae > Argyresthia > Argyresthia albistria. Next base: position 11,840,691 of record OY735255.1, read on the forward strand.
TTTATCCTCTTGTGTGCAATATACATATTCAAATATACAAATAGATCTGACGATTTGTGGGCAGGAGCACGATTCTCGCGCATTCGATATACGGATATCGAGATCTATATTGACAGATCTACAAAATCACTCGATATAGGGGTAGATTCGTAAATCGAATGCGCGAGAAACATGCTGCAGAGCGCGAGCGTTTGTCTCTGACGAGTTTTGATAGTTCTTATCCCTCTTGTTATTAGTCATCTTGAGATAATCTTCTGTTTGTACATATTATTTTTTGTAGGGTTACAATTACTTATCAACAACTTAGTTCAATTGTTTCGGATCCCAAAGCATTAGCTGTTTTATCGATATCAAACTGAGACTGGTCCGAGTAAGGAATAGGTTCGATGGGTACTCTTTTAACACGAGTGGGGTTCGTGGTTTCGATTCTGGGTTAGGGCGCTGCTGGGCTTGATGGGTATCGTGGGTCGATCTGATCCAATGATATATTGTATCTGAGACTATCAATGTGCGAATATGCTGGGTGATTTTTAATTGGATGAATATAAATACGACAAATTCAACGACCAACTAATGGAAGAGCCCTGCCTGCTGAAATGCAGGTTACAAACCTGGGTTTAGGAGACTGGGACCCATAACATATCATGATCCATGACGTGTAATGAATATTATCGATAAATGATGTCTATGTCTGTCTATGTCTATGTCCATACAACGATGTGCCTAACTTGTCTTTACTTGAATACATTATGTTATGTTATGTTATGTTGTTATGTTAAATATAACTCGCAGTGAAACGTCTATTGTTGGGCGTCTGTGTGAGGCAGAATGGATTTTAATGCGTTTATTTTTGTAAATGTTAGTTAATTTTCCTGTAATGCTTCTTAAGAGACCGGTGACCGCGTGAATTTCCCATACAAACATAATAAAGTAAGTAAAGTAAAAATTTCGTTTATTTGCAAGCAAATGTACATCATAGATGGAATGCCCTGTCCCTCAAATAAAATGTAATACAAAAATGTTTTGAATCTGAGAACTAGTTCAAATCATTTAGACTGTTAATCGGATTAATACAGTGTTTACGAAGGTTCCTGGTCGTATACCAAGGTTCATATTCAAATTACTTAAAAATATTTTTAAATTGGTTGAAGAGGAACCCTGGTATACAGAGCAGGAACCTGCGTAAACAGTGTATAAATCCGATTAACAGTCTAAATACGTTAAACTATTTCTCAAATTCAAATAATTTTTGTATTACGTTTATATGGGAAATTCACGCGGTCACCGGTCTCTTAAGCTATGTTTTTTAATCGGTTGACTGGATCGAGTGGTATCAGCTTAGGTTTCTACCTACCAATACGTAACCGCTTTTCTTTGCTAAATACAGAAAGATTTTTAATCACTAAGATTTTTAGATCACTATACTATACTTACATGTATTTCATATATCGAAATCATATCTCGCATCATTACCACATGCCCGGCGTGCTCTATAAAATCATGTGATATCTGGCTAGTTATCTGTTGGTTACGAATTAAAAAAATAAAATAAATGATATCATTATCTCTGGCCAGTCGTATCGCAGCATCCGGCTCGGTATCAGTCATGATAAACCAACACATCTGTAGTTCACGAGTTATGCTCTATTTTATGTCTGTAAAACATCATCGTATTTCTGCCCGTCCGTCGATTCCGGACTAGGTACGTCCTTTGTTACGTTCCTGGGATAAAAATGATAGTTCTTTGATCTCTCTATTATTATTCTGATCAACTTTTACAATGATCGGAGTATGATACTCGCGCCTTCGATATACGGATATCGAGACCTATATTGACAGATTCCCCTATAAAATCACTCGATATAGGTGTAGATATCATATATCGAATGCGCGAGAATCATGTTCATGTATTTTGGGCTCCTCCATAAATTTTGGGCCGGGCGGTCAGCTGATTTGTATGATTAATGACCATTCCTTTCTGTAACCTGTAGACTAGAGCCCCACTATGTATTGTCCTAAGGCTGTCGAGTACTACCATATTGTTTTTATCTGCACAATTATTTTGTCTTAAATGTTGAATTATTTTCTGTTGCCAACAAAAGTTGGGCTTATCACAACGATGCGTATGAAGATTTATTTTAACCGTGATATTCTGTCCTTATCTTAAGTTGACTATTCGTTAAGTGAAAGACTTTGATCGCATCGTGATCATCCAATTTAACAGACCTATATCATCAGTAAGTATATCGAGTTGTCTGTATTGACTCTCCACTGATAAGAGTTGTCTTTTGATATTTAAGTATTCAATCAGTAGATGTAATGCGTGTTGAGTTTACCTTATATGAAGCTGATGAAACATAGTGTGTTTGCAGAATAGATTGAGATTTGTTTGAAAATTTGTTATCAAACAACAAATCGTCCAGAAAGGTTTCTATAAATATAGATTTCAGATAAATAGTCAGTAAAAAAAAACGATATATATTTATTGGTAACGAAGTTTGAATAAATGTTGACTCTAATTTCTTATCATGCTATTTCTCGTGCAGGGTGGCAGTGGTATGTATTCAAAAGGATCCATTATGCGTGCTTACAAAGAACTTACTTACTTTCAATATATCTGACAAGCAGCAAGATATATAAAAATAAACAAAACAAAATAATAGACTCAAACAAAATCGTGTCCTATCACCTTCCACTCTGAACCGTGCTGAAATCTGTAGCCAAGACCTTTATGTTAAGGTCCGTTATCTCTAAATGTGCCAGTGCCGAGTCAACAAAGCCTATCAGTGCTGGATTCGTGATCTTGGTATATTGTTATGTGATATGTTTTGTTAAAGATATTACACCTGCTCTGTGACTTGTGCCAAGTCGCTATCAAGTTTCTATACGCTATATAGAACGAGCTGTCATCTCTCTCTCCACCATGCCCTATGAAAGAAAGGTTAATTGGAGTCGCTCTTTGGCTCTGCAAAGATGTTTCGTGCGGGCTATACGAAACGCGACCCTTCCAGTGCCAGCAACGCACCGTGTGAGTTTTACGAAATGTTCACCTCATGCCACCAACGCACCGTGTGCGTTTTGGTAGCGGTCTTAATAATCAATGTTTATACCCTCAATTTTATCCTAACACATAGAAAATATCGGTCAACGCATACCCTGCGTTGAGTGGCATAGGCCAATGAATTTATGTTTGGATGGGTGACATGAATGCCGTAGTCCAAAAATAGTTTGATCTTATAATAATTCAGTCTAGATTATATTTTATCCTTGATCCTTAATCGTACAGATATTTGAGGTTTCCTAAGTAAACATTTTCAGAAGGTTTAGTTAAACCTTTTGTTTGTTACTTGAATAGTTTCATTGAACCAAATACTCAAATTATGTTGATGATGATGTACTTTCTTAAACTTAAAATTGATGCAATCTGTCTATGGAATATGTCACATGTCCCGTATGTTTTGTTCTTTCTTGGCTGAGGTTGTTTAGGGTAAAATATTTTTCTGTCCCCAAACGTATCGTGTTTTCTAAAACAATACCAGTAATTAAACTCAGATTTATACCTAAGTATTCTTTCAATTTGAGTCTATTTGTCACAGTAAGCAACTATCAGCGGAATAAGTCCATTCCACATCCTCCTTCATATCTCTGTTTATCACTAGATATAACTATTTTGCTCTAATAACTAATCAAAAATACATTTTAAAATCATAAATTGAATAAACGCTTCATCCATTATTTCGTCATACGCCCCTCTCATCTCGCTCTGATAAGTGACTGATAAGCCTCAGATAACTTAGTTCTTATACAGTAGACATTGCTTTTAGTAATTAATCTTAGGACAAAGACAATGTTGTCTTGTATCTTTATGGATGATAAATATTGTTTTGATATTGTGCGATGTGACTTATTTTTTATGTTCTCAATTTTGTTTTTGCCCCGAAGAATGAGGATAGGTAAGTTTGCCTTTAAAGAATCTCTCTGTCTTGTGTCTGCCTATCCGTGGCAGTCTAGTGCTTAAACATTTTTTTTAAATTGGAAGATTACTTTACCTACTGCAAACTTTTGAAGTTATCAGCCTAAGCAGATAAGTAAATTCTTGTTAACCGGTTTCATTAAAGTGTCGGTGGTATTATTTTATTTATTTAGTTTATTGATTAATAAATGTTAGTATATTTTTGTTGTACACTTGGGTCTACTCAGCATTCCACCTTTCTCATCCCAACCTGGTTTGCTGGAAGAAATCTCTTACTAGAGATAAGCTCGCTTTTGTACACTATTTTTAGTATAACTTTTTTTTAATGTCTGTGTGTATTAAAGAAATTATGAATTATTTATAGCTACATTACGAGTGGTGCCACTCCTGCATTCACCTAAGTTTTCCTATCGGGCGCATCTATGTACAGAGCTAATGCTGACAATATCAATTACGTGCATTTAAATAAGCTGAATTGAATAAGTACTTTGAATTGATACAACTTGATTGTTATAGTTTTCCATGCTTCAGTTGATTATTTCCACACCCAAATTCACGTCAATATTTTAATTCTCATTTCATTGACAATCCCGAGTTTAGTCCTTTACGTATTCCCGAGAATATTAAAGTTTTCTAATCTTCTTTGGTGTGGCATTTGGAAACAATTGAAAGTAACTTTCTGATGGCATCACTGCACTCGATTACTAACCCTAATAAATTCACGGGGAACACCCGGATATCACTAAATTTGGACATTACTGCACGTTTCCATTGTCTTCTTACATCGAAACACCTTAGAAAATATTATGAAATCCTATAATAAAATTATTGTTAAAAGCCACTAAAATACAACCACTACTGCTAAACAGGTTTTTTCTTAGGTTCATCATTTTACAATCAGTTCAGTTCAGTTCAAAATTTTTATTGACCATAAAATCATACATATTACTTAGTCAACGTCAATATAATATTAATATTTTTGTATACTACCGCCCGTTCGGAAGTTGTGGGCTTAGGGATGGAGCAAAGAAGGGCAAGAAACCTCCCCCGTACCTCTTTTAAAATATCAGAGCCTTAAAAATACAATGTTATGTATTTCTACTTAAGTCTAAGGAAATACACCGAGGAGAGACGTACTGACTCAGTCCATCGCCCCTCTTTGGATTTCTGTGCGCTGAGATGGTAAAGACCATGCAGTTTTGTCATCTAAATATTCTTTTACACTGTAATATGACTTCTTCAATAGGCCGTTTTTGACATAGTTTTTGAACCTCCTTTCTGGTAGGTCCGTTGCTTCATTAGGTATTTTATTATAAAAACTAACACATACTCCCATAAAAGAGTGAGCAATCCAACCACCACTCACTCTTTCTTCTTTCTACATAATCATCCACACCCCTTTCAAAATTATGTTCTATAGATTGTTCCCTTCCTTCAAATTGACGTAAGAAATCAGAGCGCGATTATTGGCGTCGTATTTATAAAGTGTAAAAATTCAAATGTATATGCAAATCTGCAGGATCTGCCACCCAGTTCTCCTGTACATAATCTCTACCCATCGGCTTTTCCGTGTCTACATTTTCACATAACGTTATAGTAGAATAAGTGAGTACCTACGTCAAATCCCGTGAGACAATGCAACCAATCCCTCTCTTTACACCGCGATGTTATCTCACCTTCTATTAACGAACCGTGATTAAACAATAGGGTTGTAATCGAAAAAATAATTCGCCTAATTTGTCCAAGACTCACCCGAGTGATGGCCGGCCAATTTGTCTGCCAGATTACGGAGTCCGCGATTGTTAACTCTTGCCGTCTAGTAATTAGTGCTATTTGTTTTAGTCGGGTTATCTTGGAGTGAGATCGCACTTTTATTAGGAACAATGGTGGATTTACGATTTAATTGTTTTTTGGCGATTTCATTTGGGAGTGGGCTTTGGTGATTAATTGTGGGTTGGATGGGTGGGGCGTTAACTTCAGTTTAGAGATACGTTTTTTATTTCATTAGATACCTGTAAAGGTGAGCACTATTGTGCCTCTACCTGCTCGTATGGGAATAAGCTTAGACCATTCCTGCGAGGGAATAAGCGTCAAACTCTGTTTCACACATTAACAAAACAACTCATAAAATAATCAACAACCATCGTTTCTCAATACTGCATGTCGATGTAGTTTGCTTACCAAGAATTTTCCAATAAGATTCCTCCACAAAATATCGTCTTACTCGAGAGTGGAATGTGTTCTAGGTATGTTACTTACGGGTGGTCACCCTGTGTGTTGACCACGCTTCACCGGTTTTGACGGATACCAAAAGTATACAGGTAATGCAAGGATAGGTACCCGAATGATGAGTTATTTATATTTAATCAATGCTTTGCTGTGCATGGTAAGTATGTATTAAGAAAAAACATGGCGACACGGCTTTTTAAAGGGCAAGTGAAGATGGTCGATGACAGGAACGCAGTTGTATACAGCAAAATAGTTATATTTTTATCCAAACGGTTGCAATAAGATTGTGTTAAAACTAAAACAAATCTCCAGTGTAGAGTCTGGGATGGATCATTTAACAGTTTCCCTGCAAGTCTAGTGAGAACTTTAATTCATACGGTTTACAGGTCTACACAAAGATTTACCTATATCCATTCAGATCCCATTTTCATCAACAACCATAAAACCAAAGTATCATTTCACTAATCGATTTACCACACATTCATATCATACCTGACGCCGAGGTGCGTCGCCAACTCCATTCTGCGTCACAATTCACACACAAAACGACGCGCGACATGTCGTGAACAAAAAAAAAGTTGCTCCGTCCGATCCAGCCCGAGCTATGTCCACCGCGTCCCGCCCGAGGTTTCGCTAATCGACCGACGAAATCTTACTCTATCCTATTGTTCTTTTTCAGCTAGCAACACCTGACAAACCCCCCTACTATTTGATACCATAAAGCGGCAGTTTTAGAGTGGTGTTTCGATTGAAATAGAGTCAGTTATCAACGACCTACGGCCTCAACTATAGATCCATTTCATCTTGTGAAGGCATAAAGTACAATACGGGCGTCAACTGCTAACAACCTCACGGTTCGAGATATCGGAGCAATCGAATCTAGCCTTTAAGTTAGAGTGTCAGAATCGATTCGACAGCTCTCGAAGTTTATGTTTTCGCTTGAGGTGTTTAGATTACTGCATGTACTAGGTACGTGTTTTGTTTTAATTTTCTTTTTTAATTTCCAAGGCCCGGGTTGTGTTTTGACAGCCAGTGAACGGGTGTTAGATATGATTCTCAGATTGTGGGAAGCGTTTTAGATGTTTAGATTAAATGGGTTTAACTTTTCACTTTGTACTTTGTGCTGGCTTTTTAGATGTGTTCGGACCTTTTTTTGTTGTGGTCCGTTAATGGGCTGATGGCGAGATAAGATAGGAGGTTGGTTGGTACACGATGTTTGTGTTAATTATATGTGTTTGTGTTACGTTGGCTATTAAATGTTCGGTATTCGAGGGTGTGGCTGTAGCTGTCGTCGAATCGTTGGGTGTATTGATTTGTATTGAGCACTTTCATAAAATTCGGGTTAGCCTTGTCACTTGTGAGTAGTTGGGAAAGATAATTATGTATCTGACCCACTGTGTATGGTATTTAGCTTTGACAAAGAAAGAATATTTAAAAAGGTCTAAGTTCTTATTTACAAGGTAGTCTTTCAACAAATTGAAATAAATAAACAGGTCATTTTCAGTTTATGTCATGAAATACATGTTATTCAAATGAGGATATCGAACTGTTACCAGTAAGTTAAAGTCTATGAATTACTCCAGACGATTAGTTTCTGGCAAAAATGGAAACCTGTATCCAAATACACTAAAGTACTTTTCTGGTCTGGATACAAATACAAGTTTACAATCCCAGGAGCCATATTGTGCGCATATGGTCACAGAGTAGAGAGAGACGCTAAAGGCCGGTCTCTAGATTCCGCGATACAAGTCTAATCTGTGCTCGCCCACGCAACCATTGTTCTAGAAGTGCTGGAGCTCGATTCTCCTATTCACTGATGCAGTCTGGTTCGGCGCCGCCAGTAACCACATCACACAACATCTAATAATTAAAATGCAGTTAATGATTGACTGACATAATGTTTAGTGCATGTGCTCCATTTTTAAAACTATGTGGATTTTTAAGCGACTAAGCGGAGAAACAATGCGTTTTTAAATATGTTAAATATTTTCAAACATTTAAATGTCCACTGAACTTGGGCATACTTGTGTGTGCCTCTGCCACTCCTCATGGAAAAAGGCGTGATGTTATGTAGTTGTACTTTACGGAAGACATCCAACAAAGGCTTATTTAACATCGGCTTTCGGTTGAGCACCTTTTCAACATTACGAGAATCGATCCCTTGCCACAGATTACATCTCCTGTAGGTGGTTGGACAAAACTCTGTTCTGTGAACTACCTCTCCGCTTTGTTAGGTAGGTACTCTATTGTCTTTTTGTTTTTGCTACCGATCCGTATGATGGATTGTTGCTAATTTATTCTGTGGTCAGAGATTCGTATCGTTACGGCGAAGGGCTTGGCCCTTATCGTGTTTGGGTGTTGAATTACAGGTTCGTTATTACTCGCATGTCACGTGGTTCAGATGGGAAAATCTGAAGTAAAGTTAGTCAAAACGCACAATTTGTTCGTAAATTATACTGTTAATACTTAGAAAAATTGAAAATAGGTAAGCAGATTACTTGTTTGAACGACAAAATATTTCGAAAACGAATGTTGTTCATATTTAACATTGAATGATGCGCGTTGGATACTGAAACATTGCTGCTAGGTTGGATATGATTGCTGAAAATTTTACAATCCGTCAGATTGATGCGATTTAAGTAATAGAGGAGAGACTTATTATTTGTAAAGCACTAGCTTTACTTTAAAACGATTTATCGTTAGACATCTTTATTTGACTCCTACTCAGTCAGATGTGTTATTTATAGATTTACATAGGTACTATATTTTGTTATAAGTACTCACAAAGATATTTATATAAAATAATACCACTTCTAATCTGCTCCTATCTCGTCATCTGTTATTCAAACAAACAGACAGACAGACGACGTTTAATGGCAAGATTACCATCAGAAACTAACGTGTGACATTATGACAGGTTACTTTGTTACTATCATAATCTACAACCCTGACAAGCCATCTCACACACATCAAAATGACCCTAAAGCCTTGCAGCATAAAGGTGAAATTTAATAATAAATGTTTTATAGTGATTTTTAGATGACATCCGGCGCGTACGCAGTTCTCGATTATTGGATAATTTTCTCGATAAAAATCGGTTGTGACAGCCCCTAGTGGTCAGATTTAAAAATAGAATAGACGTAAGTAGGTTTATCGTATGAATGTTGGCTCACATATAATATGATGCATTAAACAATTATTTATCCATCAAACATTACAATGAACCACACTTACTTATTAAAACATAGTAATACACACAGTGACTGTGTCTATACCAATGTAGGATGTGATGAATGAGTCAACCATCCTCAGCAGTCACAAATATGTAGCTTTCATGATATTCCTCACATACCTTGGTTTGCTAGAAGAAATTTCTTTTTGCAGATCAGCTCGTCGTCGTCTATGTACAATGTACATTCTTATTTAATATGCAGGCCTATCCAACTAGAGCTCGTCTAAGCTGAAATGACGCGCCCCACTCCTTGGTTTTGAATGACAAGTAAATACGAAACCAAGGAGTGGGGCGCGTCATTTCAGCTTAGACGAGCTCTAACTTTGCAGACATGACATACGTTTTCATTTAATGCATTTGAAATATCTGTGTGCAATAGAGATTTATGAATTATGAAAAGTGGCAACTGGAAGATGGAACCAAATCGCATGGCGCCACCTGATCAGCTCGCCGGCCAACCCTATATTGCACAGGATTTACAGCTGCTGAGTGGTCTATTGGTCTGTGACTCTGGGCCAGGACGAGGTCGTGTTGATGGCGCTATGATTGTGCCCTTCCTCGAATGCCCTTATAATTGTTTTTACTTTTTAACTTTTTAGTAAAGTTGATTTACGTGGGAACAGGGTTTGATGCTGGGTGTGTATTTGTGGATGGTATTGATTTTGTAATAATAAATACTAATACTCTAGGTCCATTTCCACCAAAAACTTAATTACGATTAGCGTCTTAATTCTATTTAACAGCTGTCAAATGTATGAAATATGTCAAACTTAATTAATCACAATTACCACCGCACTCAGAAAGATTTAATCAACCATTAAGTCAGTTCCTTTGTATTTACATACAAAATCCTTTGCTTAATAATCCCTAATGAATCACTAAATGGGTACGGGGCGGTTAGTGTTTTTGGTGCAAGTGACACTAAAGTCTTCACAAAATAAAAGGCCCGTTTTGACAGTTCACGCCCATGAAGTTTTATTTAACCCCTAACGCGTAGGTTATGAAAGCAACCTGTTGCGTACAAGCAAAGCGTACAACAAGATGCACCTAGGAAAACCGCTTCTATTACCTACGCGTTAGGGGTTAAAACTTCATGGGCGTGAACTGTCAAAACGGGCCTTTTATTTTGTGAAGACTTTAACACGCTGGGTAGCGTAAGGACAATCCAGTCCTTGGAACAATATTGACATTAAAATTATAAAAAAAAAAATGACATTAAAATTATTTTGACAGTGGGTAAGACGTCAATGAATGTCTAATTTTTGACGTTGGTACCCACTGTCAAACTAATTTTAATGTATTTTTTTTTTTTACAAAAAAAATAAAAAAAATGGCTGCAGCCAGCAGGTTAAGTACCTATCTCGTATAGTATTTCTAATTTTTTTAGATTTATTACTAAACAAAATATGATCTAACTAGCACCCTGTGTAATGGACTAATGCACCCCACGCAAAATGGATTGTAGAATAACTGGCTAAAAGTGGGCACATTTGTGCCTCGGCCACCCCGTATGGGAAAAGTGGGCACAGTTGTGCCTCGGCCACCCCGTATGGGAAAAGCGTGACGCTATGTTATGTTATGTAAAACACGATCTACCTATTGGTTAAACATTTGTAATGTTTGTAAAACACCTTGAACAGACTAATGGCCAAACCCAATAACCTATCTCTATCCGTGATTACGCGTTACATTTGACAGTTGCGCTATGGGATTTATGTCAAAATTGACACAACAATCTCAAATCTGCAGATTATGGATAGAAGATAGGTTATTAATTTCGGCCGTAAGAAGAGACATTTTTCCATAACTAAAGGAAGTACTGCTCTGATAAGAAGATACTTATTTATTTATTTATTTACTTATCAGAAGACGTTCTAACACCTTAACATCAAGGGTAGAAAATTCAAATTGCCCAGTTTTATCAATATTTTCAAGCATGCACTTGTTTCACATGCATTAATGGTCTAACTAACCCCATAAATCATCTGCACGTTTATCGAGGCCCTTTCAATCTGAGAGCCAGCCAACACGGGGCCCATGACCTTATAAAATGAGTAATAAGCCGCAGACTTGCTGGCAAATACTCCGATACACACACAATCGACCGCTAATCTACAAATCGGCAATTTGGTAATAAAATGGAAATACACTCGCCACCTTATCTCACCATCCCTGAACTATATAAACATCCCTCTACATAAACCTATCCAAAACCACGCAACTCACTTCACAACAATCAATCGATTGTGGCATTTATCGCTTTACCAAACAACTTATTGCAATTCAAATATTTCACAGGTAATCTTAAGGTTTAAATTACTGTGCGCAAAAAAGTGAGAGGGCATTGAATTGCGCGCGTACTTTCGTGTTCATTTCGCTTGGCAGGCGGTTTAATTTTCTTAAATAAGAGGCTTTCGCGTGCGGGATCGAAATAGGTCTTTCGAGCGTCGAGTGTAGGCTCGATTCTTGTTGGCTCGATTCCTGAGTGTTGGAAGGCATGTCTCGAGATATGGCCGTGTTTCATCGGCTGAGATGCGCGGGCTGATACTCGACTCCGCCCATGCTTTTTTCGTGGTCTTCGAGCAACAATGGGTTGATCTGCTAACTAAATAGCATGTACGGGGTGTTCTGATGGACAGTGGTCTTTCTTCAGTGGGTGAGAAATAGCCATGTGATTTTTGTAACGTACTCGTGCATATGAATATTGTCTCGTGAGTGCTACGAGTAGAAAATCACATATTGTAGGTAATTTCTTCAATCAATTATGTATGACACCACCAGGACGCTGCCGCTGGTGTTACACACAGGAATACCTGCAGCTTGGTTTACACGAGGCAATACACTCAGTCCAGGCCCCCGATTCTCGCGCTATCAGGATCATCTCCCCAGTCGAGATATCGGTTTTGATACCGCCTAAATCCGTCGAAAACAATCTCGATTTATATTTATTTCGATCGAAAACAGGTCGAGATATCTCGGTTGGTCAAAAGGCTAGTCGTAAGAATAGCTTTTTCTTGTTTTTGATAGAGATTTCGGTATGTATAATCAAAATATCGATTATACATACCGAAATCTCGACCATGGAAATGATAGAGCACCAGAATTGCCCCGCAGGATAGAACAAAATGGAGATCTCCTGGTCAATCCCCATACCAACAAGAGGCCGTGTAATCCTCAGCCACGAGGAAATGGTAAGAATGAAAGACATTACTTTTGGAAAGAGTCAATGGACCGATTTAGAATATGTTGGACTTGCGTCTCATAGCAAAAATAAATAATTGGTCCTTATCGTATTTCAATACTTACCTACCTTACCTATTGGCTAAAAGCTTGGAGGAAAACGCGGCCTTTCCTACGGAGACCGTGTCGCTCGAAGGCTAAAGGGCCTATTAGACTACGCTGTCGGCAGGGCCCTGTCTGACTCACTGTCTCTTTCTAGTCGTACCATAATGAGTGAGACGTCTATACAAATCGTGCCCTGCCGACAGCGTAATGTAATATAAGCTCTTAAAAGCGAACTCAACGGCGCTTGTACCACCCCGTATGGGAAAAGGCATGTGATTTTGTAAGACACTAGTATTATCTAATATATCTGTGTATTAAAATACTCTTACAAATGAAACTTTGTTCGACCCTGTATAGAAAGCTTTACGCATAACTACACAGAAAGCTTTACCTCCAGAGAGATGAGGCAGATCCATCTCCCGGCATTATGGGAACTTGATAATAGCAGAACAGAACAATGTAGTATTTATTATTTTGTGAATATTTTTTTTATTCTGCCGTCAATAGAATATAATAAGCGGTCAAGTGCGAGTTCTCAGATTTTTCCCTTTACTTATCCCGTAATTCTCGTAATTTCATTATTGTACTCACATGACAGTAAAGCGTACAAAGGCGAGCATATCTCTAATAAGAGATGCTTCCAGCAAACCATGCTGGGTAGGAGACGGAGATGATAGGTAAGGGCTTCAATTTACTTGTGCTACAAGACCTTGCTTTGTGCCAAATTTCATGATTGTAGGCCTACGGAAAGTACCTACCCTATAGGTTCTGCGTCCATTGCGATTTCTATGAAAATCCAACAATTTTACAGCATAAACGGTCGTAGCGTTCGATTGCGTTGACCTAGAAGTTTGATTTTTTCACAGTTCTATGCGACTACAGACCCAGCACAGCAATTAATATAAATTTTAGCTTGATACGTCCACGCGTTCTTGATAATGATAGATAACACACGTAGTCGTCGTGAACTCGTGACACACGGACAGACAGACGAACAGACGGACGGACGGACAACAAAGTGATCCTATAAGGGTTCCTTTTTTCCCTTTAAGGATCGGAACCCTAAAAATCAAGTGCAATATTTCAAATCGCTGTTGAAAACACTTTAGGCTATTTTGTTGAGATTTATTGATACAGACAACTAAGCTCTACATTTTAATAAGTAGGTACACTTATTCATATCTACAGGAAAAGTACTTGAAAAAGTAGTGCATGTGATATTATCAGTCAAAGGCATAATAGTGTTGATCAACACTGATTATTAGCTGAACTGCGGTTTCAGTCACAAATATCCTATTCTGCATCCAGATTAACCTACACTACAACACATAAGCCGCCATTTTTAATGGCTTTACTCTTCAACTTTATAATCAATTCCAAAAGTGGTTTTCACGTCAATCCTTGCCGGAGGGGCGTCAGAGCGTCAGGATATTCGACAAGCAATATCGTTGCATTAACACCGACTGAAGAAAAATGAAAGATTCTCCAAATCGGTAATTTATATGCGGTGGCGCGGGCCGCCCCGCTCGGCGCCGCTAGGGCTGGTAGCCCGGTACTGATACTGTTCTAAACTCGAAAATAGCCTGTCATGAGTACGGGACTGACACTGTTCTAAATTCAAAAGTATCATGAGTACGGATGTTATGGAAAAAGTCACATGGCGTGGCTGTGTGGGTGGGAAAATATTTATTTTTTTACCTTTTTTGCGGAGTACTATTCATAATTTATTTTTAGCCTGACTGGCTAAACAACCTGTCGCTCTGTTACTTCGAATTGGATAAGGTTTGTTAGATTTGTTTGTAGGTGTTGATTTTGCGTGCAATATTGAATATTTTGATTCCTAGATATAATAGTAAATCTATGTTCGGTGAGTGAGAAAGAATAAAAACCATTCAGTTATGTTACTTATAGGTTGTAGCTATAAGCTTCTAAGTACAAGCTTCTCTTGCAATCCAATTAGGCGAAAAAAAGCAGGCATTTTATTTTTTTATATTTAGTTTTTAGTTAGTAGGTATTTAATTTATCATTTACCCGCGACAACCCTACGTTCTTTGTCCAATTTATTTCTTAATAATGGCCGTCGCTTCACGTTACATCAAAGAATTTGGCGCTAATTTGTTTGTTTGTTTGATCAAAAGCCTAAACCGATCGCGCGGCGGATGCTGTGCCCTCGAGAGTTTAAATGGATACTGAATAATTTTAATATACATACCAACTCTTTTTTTCCAGCAAAATTAGATGCCGTAATTTAAACTACTGGGGTACGATTAATATGGCGTAGTAATTACCTTTGACTTCGCAAAACAGACATGAAATTAAGAATGTATTTGAACTCTCTACGCGGATTTCAGAATGGACATAGTGTAAAATCCATCTGGGACAATTTTATGACCGCGAAATACCGATCGATCGATCGATGCAATTTGGTATCGTTGAAACGTGCTTCCTTATCAACACTATTATATTTGTTAGATTCTGCATCCTACCCTTTGGACAGAAGGACAAACAAATACGCTACGCCCTACTGTATACTAATCCCAATACTAGATAATCTCCAAAGATCCGGTTTCCCTGTTTAAAATTCGCGCGTCACCTTCCCGCGCGATTTGTAAACATGACGTTACTTCCGGGCGGGCCAGGGCGGAAATTCACCCCCCCTCCTTCCCCGGGCGGGCCGAGAAATTATACACAGAAGAATAAACAACTCAGTGGTCTTTGACAGCCCAGGATCTTGATGATCCTGATCTCTGGGCTCCATCCCCTTGGGGATGATCTGGTCATTAAATATTTTCATCGTATTAGTTAGTTAATTTAATCTTAAATACCATGACAGAAAGTTTAAGTAAAACTGTAGTTTGTGTTTAATATTTCAATAATAGTGTTAATAAATTAATGCCACTTTACATTTCACAATTGAAGAAAATTCAGATTTTTGTTATCTATTTTTATGTGGGTATGTAAAAATAGATAACTTAAATCTGAAATTTCTCCAAATATTGCTTTAAATATTTACAACTGGCGAATTAAATCCTCCATCACTAGGTAAAAGTGGGCGCAACTTTAGGTTATCATCATTATGAAGAGCAGAGGTATATACGCAAAAACACTGACCGGAAAATGAAACCTTTTTCCAGCTAAAAGAAAATGAAAACAGAAATTAACCGACCTCCTTTCAGATCTTAAGGACCCATTACGGTGGTTTAGAGCTGAAAAAATATAATTAACTTAATTGAGAAAATGTACCAGAAAGTCGCATAATTCATTTTAAATTCCTCAGCAATTTTTGTTAATGTCGCCACGCTAACAAATAAATCTACAAAAATACTGTAATTAAAAATGGATTTGGTGCGTTTTAACCATGTTTTAATAAATATGCAAATGACTTAATTTATACACATAGTACATGTTGATGATGATGTTTTGGTTGGTTACAAAATACATACACAAAATAGTCACGCTATTGACAATGGTTCTTTGTATGAGACTTTTGCTAGCATTTCAGCATGCCTAGCGAAAAAAGGGGCAGCCCGTTGTCTCTCTGTAGGTATATACATAAAATATGGTGTTATTTATTAGTGATGTTAAAATGATGCATCTCCTTCCACAGGTAAATAAGTTCACTTTTCGCAGCTGACAATATGCTTGTGGAAAAGGTAAGTAAGTGAGATACCTACCTATTATTTGCAAACAAACATTTTTAACGCTGCAAACATTTTTATCCAGTTATTAGTAACCAGGTTTTTATCAAGTTTGTATATTAAACCGACAACACTGACAACAAGGCAAGTGGCTAATTATATCCTTCACGCAAATTGGTGATCTACAACTTTATTTTATTTTTATCATTTTCATACTCACTAAGCAGTCATATCGGCCAGTCCACAGCAAAAAGTTTCGTAAGATAATTTCACTTAACTTTTTTTTTTATTACCATCATATTAACGTCCATCCAGCCAGCAGCAACTCCCCATCCCAGACGCAGGTAGCCAATCCTCCTTGGTACGCGTCTCACGCCCGCCCTTCATTTCCTGACGCCGGGCGGGCGGGGAGATCGATGGTCGCTGATGACGCTAGCTGATGATGGGCGGCGGAGTTTTGTGCTTATTGGCGGATTGAAGGAGGAGATAGGTTTTTGTGTTCGGTGGGTTTACAATAAGACCCATTTTTGTTATTAATAGCGCAAAGTTCCTGATACATCTATCGGTGATATACCAGTAATGAGTTATGCAGCATTTTTCTTCCACTTTATATTTTCTAACTTGATAAACGGGGAGAAGAAGAAGCTAAAAACCCTGGGAACAGCCAAAAATAGTAAAAAATAGGGGTTCATGCGTCTGTCTATTCAAGGCGTTGGTAGCAATTGTCAGAACGCCATCTGACGGGTCAAAGTGTATTAGAAATAATGTTAAACACGCATGCACCCTCACAGACTTAACACGACTCACACCCGTGTCGAAGATGTCTCAGATAACTTCTATCTCCGTCCAATATCTCGGCAACCCCGTATTTTTCTTGCAGCTAATTTATAGCGCGATATGGTCGAATATTTACAAATAACTCACTCAGCTGATAACGACTTTCTCCTGTTATCACAATAACATGTTTATCGGGGACAATGCACTATCAGGAGAATGGCGAGGCAGGGTTGTGTTGGTGTTTCGCGATTTTGGTTGCATCATAGATTTTTTTAGGTGATCGGACTTTCTATGGATCATTATGATATAAGGTTAGATGTAAGGACCAATTGTGTTTTAACAGTTATCATAAAAATATGTAAGTATTTGAGCAAAGGCGTGTGCCCTTGGGCTATGTTGGGATATGTTGGGCTACATTCACTTTTTTTTTAATTCATTAACGGATCATTGAAATCACCCGTCGAACTAAGTTAATATCTAGGTACCTATATCTACAGAAATAAAGAATTTTTTACTTTGACTTTGAGTAAATTCATTTCTACGATGAAACAGCCCTACTTATCAAGTGAAAGTGCAGTTCCACTGCGTATCATACAATGTGACACGGCGATACTGCTCGATACCCTGAAACGTGATCGTAACTTATCGTTCTCGTATCGAAGGCTGCAGGCGAAAATATTACCTACACGAGAAAAGTATGGTCGGTCTGTGTCTTTGATTGACTCTGCGGGGGCACTGACGGGCTCCCACATCTATACAAGTAACTATTTGTCTAATCTGTGTCTATACTCTATGCCATGACCTTAACTTTGAAATTAGAAATAACGTTATGCTCTATGGCTTTCCTGTTCACGGTGGCAGATAAAAGATAAAGATAAAGGCTATAATATAAGGCTGTATAGCTTCGCCGAAGTTTAGCGAGTAATTAATTACTCCATTTTTGGTGACGTGAGCCCTTATTAATCTGAGCGTGAGCTAACCTTTGGCCGCAGTCAAAGAGAACATAATCACTATGGCCGCCGCCTTTGTGAAGTTAAGAAGGTTTCCATACGTTGTTTTACAAAACAACTCTGACAAACTGCGACAATGGAAATCTGGCAAACTTGAAAATCTATAGTTTCTAATTTACGTGAGCAAAACAATAACGTGTTGATCGAACATAAATAAAACAAAACATTAAGCGACATTTCATTGAAACGCAACAAAGTAGCACAAATCCAACGAACTCGCGCGGCAAAAACTCAGAGTTTTTCTGAGACAATACCACAAGAAGGAAGTGCTGAAATAATCAGCTCAACCAGCCATTATGGCGCTGGGACAAAGCGACCTCAAACCGGGCAAAGTGGTCTATCTAGGCCTCGGTTAGCGCTTGTTGTCAGCGCATTATGCTGAATGGGAAATGATGGCAACTTTCAGCGGGACATGGGTGGGTGTAAAACTGTAAAAACATGCGAATGAATCGGGAACGCGTGTCTTTTGTTCATGACGTCATTGATTAGTTGTACAAATACGGTTTCATTATCTGTGCGCCTCGCTAAAATGAACAACAGACTTGACCACCATAAAAAAGACGGAATGAATAGTTGCACAGATTTTGACCATGTTCTACTCGTGTATTCTACGTAGAAATATGATGCATACCCAAAAATCTTGAATCTTCAAGTAAATGAGGCCTAGCTAAGGATAAAATCTCATGAAGTTCATAAGTTTTTGTTTTGTGGCTTCGATTTTTGAAAGTTACTTCAATTGGTATCGTCGATGTCTGTTAGTCAAACTTTAATAATCTCTGGCCAAACGCGCTAAAATAAACATATTATTTTTGAACCTTCATTAAAAAGTAACCTGCAAGAGCCCGATATTCCCCGACGGCCCAACAGTTTTCAGCCACTTTCCCGCCTAAAAATCTCTCTTTTACCATCCGGATCGTTAGGAGGATTTAAAATTTGTAATATCAGTTACTTATGATCAGTTAAGACTGGGATGAGTGTAATGGCGTATAAATCAGACGGTATCATCGCTAGAGCCGTGTCAATACCTCTAGGTAGGCCGGCCGGGATAGGTTAGTGTGGATATGCCCAGTAAAGTTATGCGCAAATGTTTTATCCATCCATCTTTCTAAATATTTAACTGTATTCATTGAACAGGAACACATCACACAGTGTACAGAGTACACAGATTTAGTTACCTAGTCGTCTGGTCGATGGCATCTACTTAAATCACAAAGGCGGCAAAAGATAAAGGCTACAATTTAGATGTTTACCAAAATTATTTTTTGTTCCTAAGACAAAGTACCAAGTAGAATATATATAATAGTACCAAGTAGAGTATACCGATGTGCCTAAAAGCAATGCTTTAAGTTCCAAAATAATCATACACTCATCAGAATAATTACACATTTTGTTTTAAAAATGTTTTTCCTTACCAAAAGTGATAAATTGTCACTAAAAGTTGTTTTACTAAAAGAGTAGGTTAGGTAAGGTTGCTTTAGGTCACTTTTTGTTCCAATACTAAAGAAAGGTTGTGTTAGGTCACAACTTTATGAACCACCCGGAGCCGAGAGAAGCGGAGCGGAGCGAGGCGACTCCATGTAGTTTCACAAAACCGAACTGGTTGCTTTAGGACACTTTTATATACTTTTTGGTATAGAATAAAAGAAAAATAGCTTCATTTCTACAGTATGTCATGAAACTCATGAAACACAATTTGGTGAACATTAATCAATTCTGGCAGTTATTTCGAATTTATTGGTAGAAAAATAGGTGCGTTTTTGGTAATCGTTTAAACACAAGCCAAAGATAAATAGCCTTTTCGTTTTTACAAAGTGCACTTTTTTTAGTAATGATTTGGTAATTGTTAGTGTTCATCCGGAGTGGCATTATACTGTTTCTACATTTTCATCATGGATCATTTGTAGTAGAAAACCACACACACAATCACAGATTGTCATAGGTATCTCATTCGTTCAATATTCTTTCAAATAAAGATGGGCACCTGTCTGACTGAGTTTCCATATTTTGGACACCATCTGCATTACCAACCAGTGTTTTCACTTCTTTTACTTCACACAGTCGTTTGCCAAAAGTATGTCGCCATCGATTAGCAATCTCACTGCGAATTTCCGAACGATTTAACTCCATAACACTTAGGAATGTCCTCATTAAGATATCCTCTGAGGTCCATTATCGAGTGCCGGAGATGGCGGATAGGGGCTATAATTTGCAATAAATATAAGAATGGAAGTGTCGGCGATGTCCCGGGTTCTCTTCCCGGCTGGGGAAGTGACTTTCTGTTTGTGAACTTTTGGTAATTAGTGCTCAAGGGTTAAATTCTTGACGTAGTGCAACTAATACGTCGACTGGATGGTCCAGATCACAAAATTAACCTAACGTAATCTGTATGTACTAGTAAGGCTACTGTGTTGAGATATATTTCCTAATCACATACGTTTTTATACAATAAAGCCAAAAATTTTGAATAGCAACCATAGTCTAAGAACTCCATGTAATGAAAATTAAAGTCATTCAGAGAAAAGAGTTTGACTCGTCATACGGAGAAACAGTATTTGTATGTGTATGTAAAGTGGAGCAAAACATCAATTGCAACAGTTGCTCCTATAATAAACTGGTCCTTCACCCTCAATAGCACTAGATAACGCAAAAACAGGTATTTTAACATAACCAAGTGGCGACGTTATCAACTGCTTATCACTTGAGACAAGATTACCATTAGTTTTAGTTTTAAGTAACGTGCGTGCTTTATCAGTTGCAAGAGTTGGAACATGCACCTGAGTCTGTTACAACGTTGCGGCAAACTTGCTACCAGAAGATAAACCGTTGGCCAATCGGTGGATTGCATGCACTTGGTGTTACAAGGTCTTATGTGTTGATCTCGAATCTTGTAACGTTTAAATATAAATATAAAGACACCCTTTTCTTGGACACCAAAAACAGCGACTTCAGGAACAATGTAAACATCCAAGATCTGGGGATATTTTTTATCCCCAGCCGGGATTCGAACCCGGAACCTCTCGCATGGTAGGCAGAGCCACAACCGCTGCGCCACAGAGGTCATAAACATAAACATCTACATACAGGCACATACGTTGCTTCTGGCCCCACACTAGGATACCCTGTGTCGTGGGAACCTGAAACAGCGACATCACAAACATCGGAGACTTGGGGTTTTTTCTTTTTGTCCCCAAGCCGGGATTTGAACCCGGGACCTCTCGCATGGTAGGCAGGTGCGCAACCGCTGCGCCACAGAGGTCTTCGTCGTGTGTTAATGAGATAACACACTTTCAGTTCTCCGAATAGTGGATAATTTTATAATAATCACAAGAAACTTAACAAAATAATGTACAAAAATTGTACAACGCCAGGTGAAGATAAGTTACTCTTGTTAGAAATCTCTGAAAATCCTCAGCTATGAATTTATTCACCCCTCAAATCTCTTTGTATCTATTACCGCGAGTTTTCCGAGAGATAACTATCTCTATCTCTTGCGAGGATCCCCTGTCCTACCTAGCGTGTTTCGCGACTGATATGGGGGTGTACTCCGTTTTGTACCGTTCTGCTGTTCACATATTTTCAATCAGGATATAAAAGAAGAGGAGATCATTCACGTCACGGTCCTTACATTTTTAGGCCAAAAGTGAAAGTGCCAGCCAGAAAAAAAGTGTAATATTTGGTTAAAACACACAAAACCTAGTTTTTTTTACTACGACACTGTTTGCTCGATGGTTTTGATTTTATAAGCTATTGAAATTCGATAAAAACCAATACAAAATATAAATAACCGCGCAGCACCAAACCTTGTTTTTTTAGTGCCTAATAAAACTTAGTATGACATGCATACCTCTTCACTCAGTCCGGACTAGCCTATAAAAACAAAACCATGGAGCGAACAAGTTAAGTGTCATAGTAAAAAAAAAATAGAATTTGTGTGTTCTATCTATCTATCACACTTTTTTCTGGCCGGCACAACTTTCGGCCCAAAGAATGATCTCCTTTGCAAATGTTGCAATGGATCAATTGATTTGTGTTTTTCTTAGAAGTTGTAATTAGCTGATTGATCGGTTCAATTTACTTACTCAAAATGTTTTCATTCGCGACTACATGTTTCGTTGGAAGTGTTGTTCATAAATATGGGTCACCTCATCATTCTTTAGCGAATTGTTTTTCTCTTCTTCTTTGTAGAGGTTTGTCATTTGAACGTTTCTCAATATCCTACAATACAAAAGAATAAAAACACTCATAAGATAAATAAACCACAGATCCGAGCTTATCAAACCAGATATCATCCAGCAAACCATAGATATTATACGTCACACCCCACTCGAATCCCCCCCTACAGGCAGCGGTGCCGGGGAGGGGGTGTTATCAGTGATATCCGCACCATTACCCCTGGCGATACAGTCTTCTTCATGGAGTATCTACCGAGGTGAACACACACTGCCTACCCTCTTCGGCCATGGCGTGATGGTTTAAAGAATATTATAAAAAGTGTCCAAGTGCGGGTCGGACTGGTTCATAAAGGGTTCCGTAGGAGCAAGTAATTTTAAGACTGGATGTTTGTGTTGTAACTTTGTTTTTCATAGTGTTTGTATGAATGACAAAGGAACCTCCACTTCATTTTTGAAGACCTATCTATAGACACCCACACATGTAGGTGTGATGAAAAATTAAATTGTTTGGTTTCAGTTTCATGTATGGTATGGGCTCCCTTCAATATTTTTTTTCAGTTTTTGTATAAAAATCGTAAAACGGTTTATAGAATACATCTACGTACCAAGTTTCAACTGTGTAGTCCTAATAGTTTTGGAATAAAGTTGCTGTGACATACGGACGGACGGACAGACAGACTTGACGAAACTATAAGGGTTCCTTGTTTCTCTACGGAACCCTAAAAAGGTCGTTAAAACTCGAAATTTTTCAAAAAATCTACGTGACGCGAAGATTACACCTTGACGAGGTAAGACGCCCCTAAAGACAGGGGGGGGGGGGGTGATCATCAGTCCTGTGCCTATGACTAAGATTGCTTAAGTTCACCCAAATATTACAACTTAAGACCAGTGTGTAAGAAGTACTTATGAATTCTTTTTTTCCGTTTTAGACCATGAAAGCCCCCGTAAATCTAAATTAATGTAGTACACAACCTTTATTAGAGATAAGCTCGCCTTTGTACATGTTTTTTTTCTTCATTATTAAGTGTCTGTATTCTGTTTTTGTGCAATAAAGTATAAAGTATCTTTTTCGGGTAAAAGTGTGACCCTCGCCGGGAACAATAATAGGCTACATTTGTTATTATATCGTATTCTTTAATTAGGTAGCTAAATTCTCACAGTAACACCTCATTATAAGGCTCAATTCAATCCCACCGCAGATAGCATCAAACTACTCCATCTATCTCGTTCACGGGAGTCTTTCTAGTTCAGTCGATAGCTCTTTTGTTTGTTGGCTTGCCTGTTAATCGCTTTGTAGTCGTTTAAGCATCCATTGTTTGACGTCACGACAATTTATGTGATGGGTCGTACGGGTCAATTATATTGAACTATTTTTAAAAATAAACATGTCTTATATACCAGATAATCAAAGACCGTTCAACGAAAGAAAGATATTCATGGTTAAAAAAAACAGAATGGTTTATTTATCCCTTATGAATTTTAAACTAGTTGATCAAAAATATTTCTTCGTTAAAATTACGGAAGTTTTTTTTACTAATTCACATGTCAAGTCAAGTCTAAACAGCGATTTCAAAGCGATATTAAAAGTCATGACACCCACTTATCGTACCGCAGGGCAGTGGAGAAGTCAGGGCGGGCGGGCGGCGGCGTTGGGCGGCAGATAGCGGCCCGCGTACCTTTTGTTCCGCGCTGATCAGCTATCGGGCGGATCATCATAAATTATTTATCTTCCCGCGTGGAGCCGTGAAGTGGGATTGGAGTGGGCATTGAAGCTTTAGGACGTTTAGTATATTACGAGAATTAAAAACCATGTTGTGGAATAGGTTTTGAATTGAATGACTATTGCTAATTTGGCCCGCGTGTGCCCTTACGCGAGCGAACCGAAATATAAATATATCATATTCATATCATTATTTGTTTTTACCTGGATGACTATACATCCAGCCATTTCGTGACTTTGCGGTGTCTATATAGTCATTGTCACGAGATAAATTCAGTCTGTTAGAATCGTACATTCGTCTATATTGTGTAATACGTGTGGACTTCACTGTCAGGAGACAGATTTCGAGTTTTCGTGTGTAGATAACATGTGTATACCGAGCGGGGAAGACCAAGAAGTCAGTCATGGTATCGTTTTTAGGGTACCGTACCCGAAGGGTGCCAAACGGGACCCTATTACTAAGGCTCCGCTGTCCGTCTGTCCGTCCGTCCGTCCGTCCGCCTGTCAGCGGGTCCTAGAGCACGAACCGTAATAGCTAGAAAGTTGAAATTTTCACTGAATGTGTATGTATCTGTTGCCACAACAACAACAAATATTGAAATACGAGAGATATTACAAATTAAAGGGGGTCCCCATGCAAGAGACGTATTTTTAATTTTATTTTTGTTTTTATTTTATTGTTTTGAGTGAGAGTTTTGTTAACCTTCTTGTGCATTTCCGACTCGCACTTGACCGATTTTATTTACATTTTTAATTAGGTGCATCATGTATTATCCAGCTCATCACCGGCGCAACTGAAGATGTCCCGAAGTCTACTGTTATGGTGTGTCCTGTCCATCCGTTCCTCTAATTCGCACATTCGCGGCCTGCTATCGCGGCATACCTGAGCGAGCAAGGAATTCCACACGAGATTACGCGCCGCGCTGAAAAGGGCCGCAGATTGATCACGTGAGATTGACGTTATCTGACGGGCGAGGGGGGTAGGGGGGATGACGTCACAGGCCGATTGGGGCCCAAGACAATGTGTGGAGGATGCCTAGATTGAGATTTATCTTTAAAATTTAAGTAAAACAGGCAGGATTTCTACTAGATTTGATTTGATTCACTCTGTTACTCGATCTTTTCCTGGTTTGGAAAATAGCACCTTAATTTACCCACCATTGGTTTAATAAAATGAAAGTATTCAAGTTCACGTTTAAGTTTTAAAAACTCCTCCACCTTTCCGCACTGAATGAGCAGCGTGGTAGCTATGGCTCAATCAGGCTTGTATCCGGGTAAAGGCCCGTGTCCTTTGGTGAGAACATTAATGGGCTAACACTTGATTTATTTATGTAGATAATTGCTTCATTAAACTAACCTTAGGAACAAACCATTCATTGGTCCATAAAATACGAGGGGAAAATTCTATGCAAGGCGCTATCAATGGGTGAATTTTCTCAGCCAATCCTTGAACTTCCGTTATCTCGACCGGATAGCTTTAAAAACCTTTTTTCGTGGTCCATTACTGGGCTATCATCGAGATCGTTATGCCTCTCCATAACCACAGCTCAGTGGTTTTTAAAACACTCAATGCTGAAGGTGTGCCGTCAGTGACGAGGCTGTTCGGGATTCAACCCGTGGCTGCTACGCATAGATTGAATTAATATCCCTTTATTATGGTATTAACAGATTTTCAACGATTTTGGCTTGCGGTTACAGGTTTGCATTATGTTGCGTAGAAGTAGCGCCCTCTGGAAACGTCACTTATACGGTTATACGCCAAAATATCGTTAGAAGGTGTTGGTGATGATGACTAGAAACGGAGACAAAAAATATACAAACCAAGATTTTTTCTGTTCAATTAAGCTATCAAGACTGCTTGAGACAGGCTCTCAATGATGACGATGAGTCTGTCACATAAAGATCGCGACTTCTTTCTGCAACAGTAGCATGCCGATCGCGGCGCGGGTTTTGTAGTGTGAGGGTGAGGTTATCTCGCGAAAGGTGAGGAACAGAGATATGTAAAGAGCTTGCGCGATTCTTTAGGCGATCATATACCTCAAATGCCCAACTTTAAAAAGTTATTCCAGCAGTTTGAGACACTTTCTGTATCCAGAAAAAAAAATGTTATAAAATAGTCCCTTGGCAAAAAATATAGTGTTTGAAAACATCATTATGTCATTGGGAACTATATGGAAAAAAAATCTTATAATTGTTTTTTTTTTTTACATAAAACGTGTTATTCCAGCTACAAGGAAAGCTCGTCTTGTATGATTCTCATGATTAAAAATCGGTAATCAAAATATCTAAAAATTTAATGTTTAACATTTTACAAATCATAAGCGGTTTTTGTGTAATTTGCAAAAAACACACTTTTTTACACTTTTCTGTCCAAGCGACGGACGTAGGGCCGCGTTGCAGTTTACGCCATTATATACTTTATTTTATCATATTTCTTTTAAAATTTGTGAAAATTTAAACCAGCACAAACCCAGTTGCTAATTTTGAGGACTGTAGGCGCCTTGACTCTCTCGCGTCGAGACACCTCCGCGGGAGCAGACATGCTACAGGTTCTGAGCTCCATCCCTAACGTTCCCGCGAGAAAAATCGTGCCGCGCATCGGCATGCTAATGGTACTGGCTTTATACAAGTCTTATTGACTTCCCGGAGTGCGTTTCCCGAGCGGCCCGCCTCGAGATAGTAACAAAGCGCTATCAGGCCTCACGCGCAATTGGGCAGGACTCCGCTGGAGCCCCTAACGATGAAGCCCTATCGCTGATGAAGACGCCGCTGAGATGGAGGCGCCGGCGCTCAATGGATGCATGTGTTAACATGTACACAATCAACGAGATCTTTTTATATGTCGGCGGCCGATCGTAGAATCGGGCACATCATGATGTGCCGTCATGTGCCCCGCCATTTCATGATATGCCCAAGCAATTACATTGATCACCAAAATTATTTTTTGCCTACCAAAAGTGATAAATGGTCACCAAATGGTCACCAAAAGTAGTTTTACTAAAAGAGTAATTGTTTGCTTTAGGCCACTTTCTGTGCCAATACTAAAGATAGGTTGTGTTAGGTCACAACTTTATGAACCATCCGGAGCCGAGCGAAGCAGAGCGGAGCGAGGCGACCTCATGTAGTTTCACAAAACCGAACTGGTTGCTCTAGGTCACGTTTGGTGACACAATTTGGTGACCATTTATCCATTTTGGTAACCGTTTAGAATTGTTTCGGTAGTAAAATAGGTACCTTTTTGGGCAGTGTTTAAACACAAGCCAATGACATATAGCGAGATCAGCGAGAAATTTTTATGCAACATAAAAAATAACATGCAAATAACCTCTGTCGTATTGTGGTCGAGGCCGTGCTTCCTATGCGAGAGGGTTCCCGGGTTCGAATCCCGATTGGGGAGGAAAAGATGACCCCAGGTCTTGGATGTTTACATGTTTGTGACGTCGCTGTTTCTGGTTCCCACGACATAGGCTATCCTAGAGTAAGAGCAAAAATAATTGGAAAAAGGCATAGGTTCTGGCTAACTGACGACAGCTGTTGGTATTTTGTCGGTTTAGTTCTATTTTACTAACTTCAACTGAAACTTAATCGTTCATCGATAGTAAAGATTTAAAAATCGACCGGTTTTCTTCTATCAATCAATGCTTTTCCAACTCTTCAGTCGAATCATCAGATACTATCCTGAAAATAAACCAAACATATAATTTCCCTAAACACCAATAAAGTAACAAATTGCACCTTAGATTCTGTATTAAAAGGTTTACAATCGAAGCAACACAGTTATCTATCAACGATTTCCCAAGTTTGTTCTGCTAATGGAAATTAAACTTTGAAGGTGGGGATTCAAGGTGTGTTTCAGCTTGTGTTTCAGTTTTAGCCTGTTGCTTGTTATGCGGATGTGAGGTGTTTTATCAGTCGAGCCATTTTGGCGCCCCCTGGTGGGGCAAATAGGGAGTTTTGCTGGTAAGTGGTAATACGCTAAATTACCTCCTTGATGGGTGGGTAATTAAATTTCTGGATTGTAATCCTTAGTTCAGGTTGAGTGAACTCTTAAGTAGTGTACTAACAGGGCTAAAGGGAGGATAATCTCACGCTGTTTTTGCCGCCAAAACTCTACGCGATACATTCTACAAATTACAGTCTTCACAAAATAAAAGGCCCGTTTTGACAGTTCACGCCCATGAAGTTTTAACCCCTAACGCGTAGTTAATAGAAGCAGTTTTTAGGTGCAACATGTACGCTTTGCTTGTGCGCAACAGTTGGTTTTTATTACCTACGCATTAGGGGTTAAAACTTCATGGGCGTGAACTGTCAAAACGGGCCTTTTATTTTGTGAAGACTTTAGTAAGTATGTCACCATTCCCTGTATGAAGCACATATATTTCTTGCATAAAAAGAATATCTACTGTATCTTTTGTATGAGCATCAACAATATTTGACCGGGTAACTAAAATAACAATATGCCACTCTTTTTCCCATAAGGAAAAGACCCAGAGGACCGGATACGTTGAGACAAAACTTTAGCATTAAAAAACCCCCGCATAAAACCAGTCTTCCAGTTTCATCACCAGGTCTCATCATCAGGTGAAATTAAAAGGTCTTGTCACTAAGAGTCTAATGAGCCCAAACTCGATGGGTTTACTGGTAAGCATCCCAGAGTTCCAGCTCCCAACTTCGACCTCCATCATCAGACCAGCTCGATGGTACCATAACAACCAGCTCCAAGGAATCTACAATTCACAATTCTTTATTGCACACAATAATTTAAACAGTTACATTAAAAGAAAACACATGTACAAAGGCGAGCTTATCTCTAAAAAGAGATCTCTTCCAGCAAACCAGCCGTGAAAGGAAAAATTATATAATGAAAGGGTAGGCAGTGCACAATAACAAGTTTAAATAAAATATAAACGAACAAATACTAAATACAGAAGAACTACTACTACTTATACATACTGATATACTACATACACTTTACATATAATAAATATATACATACAATAACTTTTACGAAAGAGAGAGGTAGTGCTCTTTAATCTACTTTTGAATAAAAAATACAACATTCAAATCGGTTCACCCGTTTACGCTCCACGTGCTGAGAGACAGACAGACAGACACACAGAGTGACTCACACGTTAAACTTATAACACTCCATTTCTCCATAATAACTAAAATAACAATACACAGCGTCACGCTTTTATTCATAAGGAAATGACCCGGAGGACCGGATACGTTAAGACAAAAGGAAGCAGGCTTTTACAAGATTTACACATCAATTAACAATGCTAAAGGCCATTTGCATGTGTGAAACGATGTACTATCAATAGTACTTTGTATAATTGAAACAAAACGTAAACTTTAGAAAAAACCGACTTCCACAAACCCTATTTGATTAGATTGAGTTTAATACAAACTGTAACCCCTTATCCCCCCCCCCCTTGGGGAATTAATTTTGTCAAATCCTATATCAGTGCTACCCCACGCGACTAAGGAACCCCTGTACAAAGTTTCATGGCTCTAGGTCCACCGGTTTAGGCTATGCGTTGCCTGCCCGTCAGCCACGCATTGTATTTGTACCTGGTATTGAGCAGATCTGGTGGCCATATGTGGTCTTTATCAGCAGTTCCGCATCACAATATTATGCTTACCATGTGCATTTGCACGAGTTATTATGAAAAACACAAAAATCACTATATGTCTGCCTATAATATTTGAAGAGTTCCCTCGATTTCTCCAGGATCCCATCATCAGATCCTGACCTGGTGTCAATGGGACCAATGGGAAGGTAAACCCTTTCAAACAAAAAAAAAATTTCCAAATCGGTCCATCCGTCTAGGCGCTATCGAGGCACATACATAAAAAATAAAAATAAAAAACAAATATCCGGACGAATTGTAAACCTCCTCCTTTGGGAAGTCGGTTAAAAATAAGTCGTTAAATATGTTATCGAAAGTGAAGCCAAGGTTGGAGACAGACAAGGGCACGGTATCGGTTTAGGAAGTTATCCTGAAGTCTTTGTGACGAGACCTTGGGCCGCCGCCGTAGTACCTGTCTCGAGGGCAGACAGGTTGTTTAAATTATTGCTTCATTCATTACACATCAACTGTTGAAAGTTATACTTTAATTTCAACTCTTCATAATCTTCAATATCTAGAAGGTAAGTCTTATTGCCACCAAGCGGGTTTACTTGAGTTTAGTTAGCTCACTTCCTACTAGCTACAGTCTATTCGTGATAAGAATGCAGGGAAATTTAAATTTAAACACACACTCACAGAACAGGACACAACCTTCGCGTTCGAAAGTTTGCCTTCAACAGGTCACTGTGAACTTGGCTTGATAATTGGAAACGATTTGACTGGTGCTAGGCCGCCGGACAGTATGACTTTACTGAATTTTTATCACGGATAGACTATAGTGACACTTATAAAAGATTTTTCAGTTTCTCTATTTAAAGTTCTGCTGAAATAGCAGCTTACTGATCTAAAGTAAAAATAG
Organism: Argyresthia albistria; assembly: GCA_963457715.1. NCBI lineage: Eukaryota > Metazoa > Arthropoda > Insecta > Lepidoptera > Argyresthiidae > Argyresthia > Argyresthia albistria. Next base: position 11,871,219 of record OY735255.1, read on the forward strand.
CGGTAAGTATTACTAGTCTAGAAGGACTACTTATCTGTTAAAAAACCTTTGAGAAAATCCATACATAACTTATAATGTAAAGGTAACAAATTGCGGTCGGCGTATTTCGAGTAATGCGTAAAACATTACATCCAAGCCTGTATCATTAGAACGATAAATAATGCGTCTCCTTTTTCGAAACCTCGATAGACATCGCTAAGCGAAATTACAGGCTACTTCAGCTCACATGTTGCACGTAAAAAAGTCATTTGCAACTTGAAGCAATATCAGATCGGATCGACTGAAAATTAGTGTGAAAATTTTCAGTAATGGAGACCCGATCGCTATCTTGACTGAACTTTAAACAAAGGCAAAAAAGAAAAAAAAATGGTCAAGTGGGAGTAGGACTCGCGCACCAAGGGTTCCGATCACACTTGGAGAGCGTTATACGTGTAATTAGGTTTCCACATATAGAACTAAAGTACACGTCATCCATGTAAACCAAATCGAATATTTTAGTAGAAAGACAGATTTTTGCAGTTTTCAAATTTTTCCCTTTACTATATGACCTTGCTTTGTGAAGTACCCTATAGGTTTTGGGTACATTGCCATTAGTATGAAAATACAACAATTTTACAGCATAAACGGTCGTAGCGTTCGATTGCGTTGACCTAGAATGTTGATTTTCTTACAACAATATGCAACCACAGATCTTAACAATTGATATAAATTTCAGCTTGATAAGTCTACGCGTTCTTGATATAAAAGATCTTGACACATACGGACAGACGGACGGACGGACAACAAAGCGATCGATTCTGTAAGGGTTCCTTTTTTCCCCCTGTATCGGAACCCTAAAAATGGTGAAGTTAATGCGGTATTTGGCAGAAATAGGTATGATTTGATTAATTGCTTGCTTAGTGCAACGGCCGTGTAACCTTGAATGGTAATGAAACGTTAAAATACCATGTTTTAAAAAATGCAATGTATTTTTAATTTCAGTTAACTTAGCCTGTTGTAGGACGTATGCAAAGTACACGTTTTTTGCCTTTTCTCTACATTGAACCACTGCGAGAGAAGACCGGCCAAGAGATTGACACAGGCCAGTGTCTAGCAGAGACTATTTGACTGCGCCTGCGGGGGAATGCGGCGAAGAGGTACGGGGGAGTTTCTTGCCCTTCTTTGCTCCATCCCTAAGCCCACAATTTCCGAACGGGCGGTAGTACACAAAAATATTAATATTATATTGACGTTGACTAAGTAATATGTATGATTTTATGGTCAATAAAAATTTTGCACTGAACTGAACTGCTCGCAAAACGTTTGTTGTATTCAACAAACGTTCGCATACGCAACCTATGTACGATGACGGGCCGCCAGACAGTTTCGCAGCGGCTGACCAATCACAGCTCTCTTACCTCGTCCCCCGCTGCCCATTGGTGAGTTGTGTTTCAGAGGAAAGTATCTATGCGCTCTCCACTGGATAAGTGCTCCCTGGACACTAGTAACACCTATAATAAGTTAGATCTCCGATATGGTTATTTATTATGTTAATTTCACTAATCTCCCAAAACAAGCAACCGGAAAATCTCATTCGGGTGGTTTTCCATTAACTGATCTACGTCATCATGATGAGGGTAGATGGAAAACACACATTTTTGTCCAAATATTTAAATTAATTATTCTGTTATCTATCACACACGAAGGTGTGCCTGTATAGACTCGATAAGGGAGTTGTCCCTTAGGGAAAGTGGAAAAAAATAACCAATTTTGATAAAAACTACGTCAAATTTGGTCGTTTGTTATTGTTAATGTGTCTGGGGATTCTAATTCAATTCAATTAAGGCTGATTTATCGGTAAAACATAATTTTACAAAATTGAGCAATTTTTGTTAATTTTTAAAGACCTGATTATTTCTATATTTTTAACCGACTTCCCAAAGGAGGAGGTTTACAATTCGTCCGGATGTTTTTTTTTTTTTTTTTTTTTTTTTTTTTTTTTTTTTTTTTTTTTTTATGTATGTTCCCCGATATCGCCTAAACGGGTGGACCAATTTGGAAAATTATTTTTTTGTTTGAAAGGGTTTACCTTCCCATTGGTCCCATTGACACCAGGTCAGGATCTGATGATGGGATCCTGGAGAAATCGAGGGAACTCTTCAAATATTATAGGCAGACCTATAGTGATTTTTGTGTTTTTCATAATAACTCGTGCAAATGCACATGGTAAGCATAATATTGTGATGCGGAACTGCTGATGAAGACCACATATGGCCACCAGATCTGCTCAATACTAGGTACAAATACAATGCGTGGCTAACGGGCAGGCAACGCATAGCCTAAACCGGTGGACCTAGAGCCATGAAACTTTGTACAGGGGTTCCTTAGTAGCGTGGGGTAGCACTGATATGGGATTTGACAAACTTAATTCCCCAAGGGGGGGGGGGATAAGGGGTTACAGTTTGTATTAAACTCAATCTAATCAAATAGGGTTTGTGGAAGTCGGTTTTTTCTAAAGTTTACTTTTTGTTTCAATTATTATGATGATGTGATCCGACCGGTTTCTGTCTCTCTCTCTCTCTCTCTCTGTCTCACTCTTTCCACACACACCCCATCTTACCCTACATTACAGTAAGGAGAAAAGTATATCCTATCATGACATAAAAACTTACGTAGCTTTGCTAGCTCACCGCCTCACCTGACTATAAGAATAGTTTTTTATTTATCCAAAAAAGCCACGGAGGTTTGTGCGTGATGCTGGCATTCGTGCAAACAGGGTACAGTAATTATTAAATATACGTGGATACATGGACATTTCGTAAAGTATTCTCGTCTCTATAGCAAATGTTTCGAATACACATTCAACTCTAATAGGTGAGAAGCGGCCTCCATATCTTCAAAATCGCAAAGGATAATATTCCAAATCTATACACACAGGACAAAGTTGCCTTTTGTTAAGATAAACTTTCCCGCGAGTCTGTACTCTTTGTATGTTACTGTATGTGAGCATGTGTGTCTGTCCGATAAGGATGTATTAGCACATTCCGGCGGCGAGCGCTACTGTATTTATTCTTATCCGGCGTAAGGCAGGTTACCCCCCTAGGGATGGGGTGAGGGGTGAAAGGGGTGCGTCGATAGTGTCGATAAACATAAACAGAAAAAAAATATGAAATCATTTTGTTCTTTGTATCTACTGGCTCAGAAATCCTGTATCGAGGTTATATCTTCATCTAGTATTTTATCTGTATTAAAAACATTGCAGTTAAAATTATCTACATAATGCGACTGACCGACTGACTGACGTCATACAGTCCACAACTGGGGTCAAAGTCAAAGTAAAAGTCAATAAATTTTATAGACCATAAAACCATACAGATTCCTTAGTCAACGTCAATATAATATTTATTTTTGTATACTATCGCCCGTTCGGAAGTTGTGGGCTTAGGGATGGAGCAAAGAAGGACAAGAAACTCCCCCGTACCTCTTTTAAAATATGTGAGGGCCTAAAAAATATTTTTTTATGTATTTCTGCTTAAGTCAAAGACTGTGTCTTGGCATGCCACGTGAGAAAAGACACACTGTACAAAACTATCGATAACCCCACCCCTAATCAACAAGTGCCGCCCATCCCTCAGGGGCGGTGGTGCGGCGGCGGGGCGCGGGGGGCGACGCTTGCCTCCGCGCGATAACTCGCGATACGATCGTCGCTGCCACCGACGATACCGGGATCATAATAATTTCACCAGCCAGGGTTGACACTCAGGCTGTAATGAAAAATTGATTGCGAAAGGGGTAGGGAAGGGAGTAGGAAAGGTCAGTGTGGTTTTGTTATGTTGAGGAAGTAAGATATGGATGCCTATAAATCTCATCTCTGTCTGGCGATAGGGTACAGTTGTTAATATAAGGTTTTGATATAGTTTGTGGTTATCACGTAAGCCGTAGGCGTGTGTGGAGTGATTAAATTGTGAATTTCGCGCAAAAGATGCTAAAAGAAAATGTTCTTCTACCCCCTGACTAACTAACCACTGAATCCCAGAAAAGACATTAGGCTGGATGGATAAAAAAAGTACCAGCCGTCATAAAAGGAAAATGCTATATTTCTAAGTTCCCTCAGATATCCTCAACCTCATAAAAAGTTTACCTTTAGTTACTTTTGATTCGCGAAACCTTATTTTCTTTTAGAAAGATAGAAAGAAAGAAACGTTTATTACAAGGACAGAATCACACCAGACAAAAGAAAAAGAATGAAACCAAACAGAAAGTAGGACACACACAATATCAATAATAGTTGAAAACACACCATTAATGAAGTTGAAAACACACCATCAACGATGATAAGGTACGGTACGGTATCCTAAAAATATGTTTGCAAACTAAGTACAATTACTTGTGCCTTAGTGAGACACCCACGGCACATTCCTCATTTAATTAGCACAGGTGCACAAGATAACTGGGCCGATAAGTCGCGGGTTCGATTCCCGCTGCGCCGTTATCTTTGTTCATTAACTGATAGTTATGCAGTGCTGTAACAATGGTGATAATTTTACTTGTAAAAGGTATTTTAGATGAGAATTTGTTTTTAATAGTTTTTTTTTTCAAAGGTTACTAAAGGCTACTTGCTTTACACCTTCACAGTCTTTAGGGTTCCGTACCCGAAGGGTGCCTAACGGGACTATATTGCTAAGCCTCCGCTGTCCGTCGTTCTGTCCGTCCGTCTGTCCGTCCGTCTGTCCGTCCGTCCGTCCGTCCGTCCGTCCATCTGTCCGTCAGAGGGCCTTTCAGCACGAACCGTAATAGCTAGAAAGTTAAAATTTTCCAGAATGTGTCATCAGTTGCCGCTCCACCAACAAATACTGAAATACACGAAATATTGAAAAAATAAAGGTGTCTTCATACAAGAATCGTATTTTTTATATACTTCTCGTACAATGATGGTGCGGAACCCCCAGTGTGAGATTTGACTCGCATTTGACTGATTATTAATTTTAAGCCGCTTTTAGGATCACTGTATGTTTTTTTACTTAACTGGTTCGCCGACACATTTTATACCTATAACAAAAGTTCGCCATTGTTCGGTCGTTCGAGCGGTGTGCTTCTGCGAGTGAAGAGGTTAATACTGGCAATGCACCACCTTAAAATGATAAATTATACTTACTCCTGACTCGAGTTAACTATCTTATTAGTTGTGAATTAGTAATTTAATTGTAATAATAACGCATTGAAAAATGTATTACTTTTTCAATGTTACATCTTTGCATGTATGAAAAGTATAAAATGTAAATGGCTAGGGAGATAATTGACGGTGGTCTATGGTTATATCTGTTCATGTCCTAGGTATACCTACATATTATGGTTACTATTAAACATATTAATTACTCGTAAAAGGCTACAGGCGGCTCTTACTAGTAATTAACATTTGCAAACTATTTAATAATTTATTATATAGGTTGTTGTTTCTGTTTCTGTTCTTGTCGATGTTTTGTAAATGTTGTCTATGGGTCTATGCCTGAAATAAACAAATTGAATTGAATTGAAATTGAATTTAAAAAATCATCTAAAATACCTAAACTAAACTAAACTAACACCACACATTTGAGAGCGAATAAAAATGTCAAGCCCGACACTGCCTTGAGTTTATTTGACGCACATACATGAAATAATTCAATCTGCAACTGCGAGATAAGACGCCCCCTCCCCCCGCACCCCTTCTCCCCACCACCTCATTCCCCGAGGGGGGTATCATACCGGATATTATGTTTTTCGGCCAGCACTGTTTTGAATTTCCATGTGTGTTCTATTTTTTAAATAATTTTGGTTTTAGCAATAGTTTGTTTTAGACCAAGACGTTTATAGCTGCTCATTTGTTTTACTATATTCTATTATTTCTATTATTACTTTTTGACTCTACTCAATGCCTGTGTCGCTCAGCAGCCAGATTTAGATGTATTTAGTACGCCGCTCTGTATGTTTTTTAAAATTGTGTACTTGTTTGTAAATAATCTGTGAATCATATACAATAATATATTGTGTTTGTCGGCAATAGTTTTTTACATGTTTTAACCAATTTATAATATACAGGGTGTTGATTTGTAAAGTTACGCCCGACTCAGGGTCACATGATTTGGTCTCAAGACTATAAGTGTGACCTGTAGTTATCAATAAACTTTTTGAATCTTTTAGATTTCTATTCTAATGATTCTCAGGTATACCTGCCCAACGATCTTTTGGCGTGTGAGTGACGTTTACAGGGGGCGTCACTTCTACGCAACCTCATGCAATGATCCTGTCAAATATAGGCTTTGAACGAACGTACCTATGAGTGAAAAGTCGAAAGTATACACGTATTAGGATTACGTACACAAGTTTCTAAGTTTTCAGTAAGTTTGGCTTAGTTTGTACGATAGTGATGATGGAGTAAATGAACCCCAACACCGCGGTTCTAGGTTCGACTCCGAGCGCGTATAAAAACGTTGTTCACAGCACGCTGCGTGACCGCTATAGCACGGGGGATTGTGACAGGGTTGTCACTAATAGGAGATGTGAGAAAATATTTCCTGTCCTGGCCCCCGATTCTCGCGCTATCGAGATATCGGTTTTGATACCGCCTAAATCCGTCGAAAACGATCTCGATATATGTTTATTTCGATCGAAAACGGGTCGAGATATCTCGGTTGGTCGAAAGGCTAGTCATAAGAATAGCTGTTTCTTGTTTTGATAGAGATTTCGGTATCTCAAAATCGATATTTCGACCATGGACATGATCTCGCTAGCGCCAGAATTGCCCCCCTGGTCAAAATACTAATACCCGGTACATTTTGGCCTGAGTGGGTCAGCTGATTTGTATGGAGAAGTAAAAATAAAATTGCTCTGATCAAATCGGTTTCATAATAAAAGTTGCTCAAAATGATGTCTCTAACAAAGTAGTTTCTCATTTTGCGTTAATTCATTCACACCTTGTAAAGGCCAAAGTATTTCTAGTAAGTAAAAACAAACCCTAGTCCCCATTATTTGCCCTAGCCTACAACCCTACACCCTGCCTCGCATGGCTATCGCTTGGCGAGCCAACGCGCTTATCTCGGCCACTTTTCACGTTTTTCCCGAGATTTCGCCCCCCACGCTCCGCACGCCCCGCCCCGCCCCGCGCCCGCCCTGCCGCATAGCGCGCCAAACGTCGCGATACGATATCAATGCACAGATGGACGGCTGTTTATTTATTTGTTTGAGTATGATATTGTCATGCTGCGTTGATTTTCTCGGCTGGGATGGTGCAAGCATATCGTATCACTGGTGAGTTTCTAATAAATAACCATAAAAAGCTAGGTAGGAGCTAAGATATAGGTAACTCATTTGGCTCATTGACGCGTAATGCACGGCCTAAACCAGTGGACCTAGAAGTGTTTGAACTTAGGTGAATGAAGACTATCAGACATATTGAGGAAACGAGAGAAGTAATCTTATATCATAACAAGTAGGGATCTTTAGTCTCTGTCTCCCCCTTTTCTGGGATAAAGGCTTGAACATAATTTAGATTTCAATGTCTATCCATAATCATCACGTCTATAAGCGCCCTATAATTGCCACACGTAGCGCGCTGTTATGAATTTATTTTTGCTGTTTTAGTCACAATACTTTTGCTGCAAAAAATCTAGAGCAATGCAAATAGGTCTCCTATATCGTCAGATCTAGACCGCCGGCCGCATGCGAGCCGTTAACCTCTAATCTGGGAATTTGTGCACTTTTTATTTTCTGGCACAATGGTATGCCACTTTTTATGGGAAAAGGCGTGATGCTATGTTTGTTTGGTTTCTTTCAATGTAATAATAGTAGATTGTTTACCAAGGGAGTAAAGAACTATTTTTAGGGCGAGAGTGTTTTTTGAATCCTGAGCGACCGAGGGATTCTAGAGTTGAGTCCCGAGTGTAACGAGGGACTCAAAAGTAGAATCCTGAGGGAGCGAGGAAACGTTTATTACAAGGACAGAATCACACCAGACAAAAGAAAAAGAATGAAACCAAACAGAAAGTAGGACACACACAATATCAATAATAGTTGAAAACACACCATCAATGAAGTTGAAAACACACCATCAACGATGATAAGGTACGGTACGGTATCCTAAAAATATGTTTGCAAACTAAGTACAATTATTTGTGCCTTAGTGAGACACCCACGGCACATTCCTCATTTAATTAGCACAGGTGCACAAGATAACTGGGCCGATAAGTCGCGGGTTCGATTCCCGCTGCGCCGTTATCTTTGTTCATTAACTGATAGTTATGCAGTGCTGTAACAATGGTGATAATTTAACCTGTAAAAAGGTATTTTAGATGAGAATTTGTTTTTAATAGTTATCTTTTTCAAAGGTTCCGTACCCGAAGGGTGCCAAACGGGACTATATTGCTAAGCCTCCGCTATCCGTTCTTCTGTCAGTCTGCCTGTCCGTCCGTCTGTCCGTCCGTCCGTCCGTCCATCCGTCCATCTGTCCGTCAGAGGGCCTTTCAGCACGAACCGTAATAGCTAGAAAGTTAAAATTTTCCAGAATGTGTCATCAGTTGCCGCTCCACCAACAAATACTGAAATACACGAAATATTGAAAAAATAAAGGTGTCTTCATACAAGAATCGTATGTTTTATATACTTCTCGTACAATGATGGTGCGGAACCCCCAGTGTGAGATTCGACTCGCATTTGACTGATTATTAATTTTAAGCCGCTTTTAGGATCACTGTATGTTTTTTTACTTAACTGGTTCGCCGACACATTTTATACCTATAACAAAAGTTCGCCATTGTTCGGTCGTTCGAGCGGTGTGCTTCTGCGAGTGAAGAGGTTAATACTGGTAATGCACCACCTTATAATGATAAATTATACTTACTCCTGACTCGAGTTAACTATCTTATTAATTGTAAATTAGTAATTTAATTGTAATAATAACGCATTGAAATAGTTATTTATCCAACAAGTGAGGAAAGTTCGTTTTTCCTATGAGTTTTGATTTTGAGTCTTGAGTGAACGAAGGATTGAAAAATAGAATCACGAGCGCAGCGAGTGATTATAAAATTCAATCCTGAGTAAGCGAAAGACTCAACAAAACGAATAGCAAATGAACTTGCTCACATGTTGCATACAAAACTTTTCACCACTCCCAGCAAGAAAGTATTCAGTCACCATAGGTAAATAAATTAAATAGTCACAAAGCAAATCAAATAAAAAAATATGTATAAATCTTAACATAAAAATCAGGCAAGGTTAGTTTCTGAACGGGATCATTACTTTCCTCACTGTTCAAACAGTGAGGAAAAACTAACTTTCCTCACTGTTTTCGTAGAGGAAAGACACTTCTTTCGTGCGGGAGTGGTGAAAAATGTATTACTTTTTCAATGTTACATCTTTGCATGTATGAAAAGTATAAAATGTAAATGGCTAGGGAGATAATTGACGGTGGTCTATGGTTATATCTGTTCATGTCCTAGGTATACCTACATATTATGGTTACTATTAAACATATTAATTACTCGTAAAAGGCTACAGGCGGCTCTTACTAGTAATTAACATTTGCAAACTATTTAATAATTTATTATATAGGTTGTTGTTTCTGTTTCTGTTCTTGTCGATGTTTTGTAAATGTTGTCTATGGGTCTATGCCTGAAATAAACAAATTGAATTGAATTGAAATTGAATTTAAAAAATCATCTAAAATACCTAAACTAAAACTAACACCACACATTTGAGAGCGAATAAAAATGTCAAGCCCGACACTGCCTTGAGTTTATTTGACGCACATACATGAAATAATTCAATCTGCAACTGCGAGATAAGACGCCCCCTCCCCCCGCACCCCTTCTCCCCACCACCTCATTCCCCGAGGGGGGTATCATACCGGATATTATGTTTTTCGGCCAGCACTGTTTTGAATTTCCATGTGTGTTCTATTTTTTAAATAATTTTGGTTTTAGCAATAGTTTGTTTTAGACCAAGACGTTTATAGCTGCTCATTTGTTTTACTATATTCTATTATTTCTATTATTACTTTTTGACTCTACTCAATGCCTGTGTCGCTCAGCAGCCAGATTTAGATGTATTTAGTACGCCGCTCTGTATGTTTTTTAAAATTGTGTACTTGTTTGTAAATAATCTGTGAATCATATACAATAATATATTGTGTTTGTCGGCAATAGTTTTTTACATGTTTTAACCAATTTATAATATACAGGGTGTTGATTTGTAAAGTTACGCCCGACTCAGGGTCACATGATTTGGTCTCAAGACTATAAGTGTGACCTGTAGTTATCAATAAACTTTTTGAATCTTTTAGATTTCTATTCTAATGATTCTCAGGTATACCTGCCCAACGATCTTTTGGCGTGTGAGTGACGTTTACAGGGGGCGTCACTTCTACGCAACCTCATGCAATGATCCTGTCAAATATAGGCTTTGAACGAACGTACCTATGAGTGAAAAGTCGAAAGTATACACGTATTAGGATTACGTACACAAGTTTCTAAGTTTTCAGTAAGTTTGGCTTAGTTTGTACGATAGTGATGATGGAGTAAATGAACCCCAACACCGCGGTTCTAGGTTCGACTCCGAGCGCGTATAAAAACGTTGTTCACAGCACGCTGCGTGACCGCTATAGCACGGGGGATTGTGACAGGGTTGTCACTAATAGGAGATGTGAGAAAATATTTCCTGTCCTGGCCCCCGATTCTCGCGCTATCGAGATATCGGTTTTGATACCGCCTAAATCCGTCGAAAACGATCTCGATATATATTTATTTCGATCGAAAACGGGTCGAGATATCTCGGTTGGTCGAAAGGCTAGTCATAAGAATAGCTGTTTCTTGTTTTGATAGAGATTTCGGTATCTCAAAATCGATATTTCGACCATGGACATGATGTCGCTAGCGCCAGAATTGCCCCCCTGGTCAAAATACTAATACCCGGTACATTTTGGCCTGAGTGGGTCAGCTGATTTGTATGGAGAAGTAAAAATAAAATTGGTCTGATCAAATCGGTTTCATAATAAAAGTTGCTCAAAATGATGTCTCTAACAAAGTAGTTTCTCATTTTGCGTTAATTCATTCACACCTTGTAAAGGCCAAAGTATTTCTAGTAAGTAAAAACAAACCCTAGTCCCCATTATTTGCCCTAGCCTACAACCCTACACCCTGCCTCGCATGGCTATCGCTTGGCGAGCCAACGCGCTTATCTCGGCCACTTTTCACGTTTTTCCCGAGATTTCGCCCCCCGCGCTCCGCACGCCCCGCCCCGCCCCGCGCCCGCCCTGCCGCATAGCGCGCCAAACGTCGCGATACGATATCAATGCACAGATGGACGGCTGTTTATTTATTTGTTTGAGTATGATATTGTCATGCTGCGTTGATTTTCTCGGCTGGGATGGTGCAAGCATATCGTATCACTGGTGAGTTTCTAATAAATAACCATAAAAAGCTAGGTAGGAGCTAAGATATAGGTAACTCATTTGGCTCATTGACGCGTAATGCACGGCCTAAACCAGTGGACCTAGAAGTGTTTGAACTTAGGTGAATGAAGACTATCAGACATATTGAGGAAACGAGAGAAGTAATCTTATATCATAACAAGTAGGGATCTTTAGTCTCTGTCTCCCCCTTTTCTGGGATAAAGGCTTGAACATAATTTAGATTTCAATGTCTATCCATAATCATCACGTCTATAAGCGCCCTATAATTGCCACACGTAGCGCGCTGTTATGAATTTATTTTTGCTGTTTTAGTCACAATACTTTTGCTGCAAAAAATCTAGAGCAATGCAAATAGGTCTCCTATATCGTCAGATCTAGACCGCCGGCCGCATGCGAGCCGTTAACCTCTAATCTGGGAATTTGTGCACTTTTTATTTTCTGGCACAATGGTATGCCACTTTTTATGGGAAAAGGCGTGATGCTATGTTTGTTTGGTTTCTTTCAATGTAATAATAGTAGATTGTTTACCAAGGGAGTAAAGAACTATTTTTAGGGCGAGAGTGTTTTTTGAATCCTGAGCGACCGAGGGATTCTAGAGTTGAGTCCCGAGTGTAACGAGGGACTCAAAAGTAGAATCCTGAGGGAGCGAGGGATTCAAAGTACATCACTCGAGCCAAAAATAGTTTTTACTCCTGAGGTGGACACTCTACTTTTCATCACCCTCTATGAGAAAAGTAGTAAGTAATCAATAAAATAACATACATGTACCTATACAGGGTGTTACAGAAAGGGGTGTACAAGCGGAAAGAGGGACATCATTCTGAACAACTTTCATGGGACCGACTTGATCAGAGCAACTTTATTTTTATCAACTCAGTACATTTCGGGCCTAGCGCTGATAGAATGGTGGAGTCAGTCAAGTCAGTCCCATAGTGAAAGTTGTTCAAAATGATGTCCCTAACAACCTTCTTTCGGCTTATACACCCCTTTCTGTTACACCCTATATTTATTTACACAATTGTCGTGATATGTCGTCGTGTGTAATGGTTTGTTGGAAGAAATCTCTTGTTATCTATTATAAGTTTTCTGTATGTCATTCTTGTGTTAGTACAATAAAGAAATTACCAATTACGAATATGTCCCCCACATAGTTAAAGCTTGTTTAGTATTGGCTAAATCTTGAAAATTGGTTCAAAAAGCATTTTCAGATAAACACTTTGTTCCTCTTGAATTTTTCTACAGGATTGATTACAGTTTTTACATACCTATATTTCTCGTGATTTTATTGGTAACAGATCTTGTATTTTTCATTCGCGTTTGTTGTTATCATCTGGAGTTAGACACTCACTTTCACTCATAGATATTCTTTACTCATATCCGAAAACGAAATTGAAATAATTACATACAGCATTCAGATTTGGCGCGCTTTGTTTACAAATTTTCCACAACTTTTTAATTATTTGGTCGGTGTTTCGATATCAATTCTGTAAGGTTGTTTCTCTGTTGTCACCAATCGGTGTCAATCGATTCGGTCGATCGGATTATCTAAACTGTGTCGAGTAGGCATTTTAGTACAAACTTTTTTTTTTATTGGCTGCGTTTTGAATCGATCTCTCTTTTAATTGGGTCTGTCAGCCTGAGTGGTAGTGAAAATGATTAGTGACAGCCTTTTTTTTCCTTTGTACTGGCAATAAAATTAAAAAGCTACTTTTAGTCCCTAGGGACTAAATGACCTACTTTAGTCCCTGTTTGCCGGGACTAAAGTAGATCTTTTTGAATAGATGTGATGAAAATGTAATTTGTGGCAAGCAGCGGCCACATAGAAAGGTTTTTGATGCAGGAAAACTCGATTTTAAATATTAAAACTGAATATTTATTTGCACCACGCGTGCACACTATGCAGCAGACATCGGAGGAAGAGAGAGTAATACCTTGTTAACATGGTTTGATGTTGGTGTTGCCAACACAATTCAGGGTTTTTCAGCTGCGCTTAACATAGTATCTGTGGTAAATAATTAGGCTTGAGGCTTTAACAATTTTTCTTTTTCAGGTACGTTACTTCATCATCAATTTGAGTTCAACTAAAATTAAGAAGATAATGCAGGTATGTAAAATATTACTACATTTCAAAACGGTACCACAAAGCTTCTTTAGATCTTCACAGACAAAAGACACATTTATATCCGAAATATCTTCATTTTAATAACCATCAATTCGTAATCACACAAGCCACCACTCACGCCCTTGAAAGCTTCAAAATGATAACAATCTCTCCACAATTTATACGGGGCGGCGTAGATAAGGCGGGCGGCTGATAACACCCGGCCCCGCGCCCCGGCGATACCCCTCCCGCCCGCCCGATGCTATCTGTGATTAAATACCGAGTGTTATCTCTGCGCTTGCCTGAAGGATCTTGCGCGACAGAGCATGGGAGTGTGAGAGCTTTTCATATAAAGCTTTGGCACATTTTTTCAATGTAGTTACTCAATACATTTTTCTTGTGTGAGGGTGTGCGAAATTGAACGTCTAAAAATGTCGTGCTACTAGCTAGGTAGAGTAGGCGTTACCTTACAGTACGGACACTTCATTAACTTCGTAAACGGGGGCACTACTGTGCTCCTGACGTAACGTATGAGGAAACGTGTGACTCTATATATAAAAATAATAAAGGGGATATTTTTAGAGTTTTCGCAAAGTAATCAATTTACGAAAGCTCTGAAACCATCCCCTAATCTACACCGGAATATGAATACGTTTGTCAAGAGGAATTCGTCAAACAGATGTGATAAGGCGGACGTGAACTTTTGCTGTTAACCCCCTCCCCCTCTTTTTCCACCCCCTCCCACCCCCCCTCATCTTGCCTTCGTAGGTTTAAAGATAACGTGTAATGTGACGTGGATGTGCGCTTACTTGAGATTTGAAATTGTGTAAATTTGACGGCAGGTAGAGAAATAAGAGATCCCATCTCAAAAGGAGTTTACTAACCTTAATTGTTTGTATTTACGTACTAAATATCTGGCTTAATATATGCTTAACTGTGCCTCTGCCACCCCATATGGGAAAATCATGAACCTAACCCTATATGTGTATTGTTTTCCTGTGAGTTACGTTGAGATTGTGTCAAACTCCACAACGCCGGTTGGTGGGGTTGATGAAAGGGTTTTACGACTACCCACACCAAATAGCTTACTTAACATGTCATCTGAATTATTTAAAAGTAAAATTAATTATCTTAGTCGTGGTCGCGTCATTCTGCCAATATGCTAGTAGCAGAATCGGAACCCGGATTTCAAGATAGAAGTGGTCAGTTGACAGCGTGCAGAGATGATCCAGATTCGGATTTAACGATTCTCAGTGACACAAACAAAAGGGAAGGTCGAATAACAAGACTTGTTATTACTTATTATTACATATAACTTAGGTACGAGTCTAAAGGGTGGAAAAGCTCCGTGGTCTAGTGGGTTTCATGCTTGTTTCTTACGAAGGAGATGCAGGTTCATATCCCGATGCTGACCTTGTACCAATGAGACAATTAATTTATCGTACTGTCGCTACTTGGTAGGACGTAGCAGTAGTAGTCGTAAAACCCGTCCACATACCCGCACTGAGCCAGCGTGGTTGAATAAGGCTCAATCTAACTCGTTTCCGGATAAAGGCCAACCGCCCTAAAGAGCTTATTACATTACGCTGTCGGCAGGGCACGATTTGTATAGCCGTCTCACTCATGATGGAACACTAGAAAGAGACAGCGAGTCAGACAGGGCCCTGCCGACAGCGTAGTCTAATAGGCCCATAAGCCACATAGTGGAGTATGTATGGCGCAATATTACATGTACCGTAAAGGCTCCTCAATTCCATATTTTTTTAAAGTTTTAACACACACCTATATTTGATAGCGTTATCACTTCCCGCTCCAAAAACCCTCAAACTAATGATCTACAATGCTACAGCATTATCACCTCTATTTCCTGCGTGCGAGGACTCCGTAAGATACCAACAACGATAGGATCAAGCCAGCCTAATTAGAGTTATCAGAGGCCAATTATTTATAAGCACAGCTTATCGGTACGTGCTCCATTGTTAGGTAGAGCTAAGCTTGTGATAAACACTGCGGTTTGGCTTTGCTTAGACACATAGTAACAGTAACAAACTATACAGGCTGACTGTGAAACCCCTATATTTTAAGGGGTTTTTAGTGACATTATTATGAGCACCTTTCACTATGAAACTCATTTGATCAGAACAACTTTTTTGCTTCTTTTTTAGTGTTCCGATCCTTAAAAGAAAAAGAACCTTCTAGGATCACTTTGTTGTCCGTCCGTCCGTGTATCAAGACCTTTTACATCAAGAACGCGTGGACGTATCAAGCTATTTATATCAATTGTTAAGGTCTGTGGTCGCATATGTAGCTCTGAAAAAATCAACCTTCTAGGTCAACTCAATCGAACACTACGACCGTTTATGCTGTAAAATTGTTGGATTTTCATAGTAATCGCAATGGACCCAAAAGCTATAGGTTATGTGTTACCTGTGTTTTAGGAACCAGTTCCTCTCATAATGATTTCGTTTTTATAAACATGTTTACAAGGAATTAAGAATAGAGGTTATTTCAGTTATAGAGGTTCCGATTATTAAATAAAATACTTATAGCATTATGTGAACATTGGACATGAGTTATTTAATTAGTAATCAAAAAGGTAATTCAGAACATTGCGACAAAATTTTATCTTTATTTTGAATGATTCTACAAAATGTAGATTTTGGCACATTACTTTCGACAAAGACTACATCGCGTCGCGTGTCTTCCCACACTCATAAACGGATATTACTTACTTTAGTTTATCATTTGTCTTCATTTGGGCATTTATCAAATAAAAATCCGAATGATAGCAAAACAAAACTAAAACCAACCAAACCACTGAAGCACAGAATAAGCCAAATGCGGAATTTGAGGTAAGATAAAAAATTAGAAAAACTGAATTAAATTTAGTGCGAGTTACAGAGGTCATATTTGACGTTATCTCAGTTACACAAGCCAATGCCAAGCAAAAAAATAAATGAAAAGGTATTATTTAAAATAAAGTCTAAATCTCACACTAGCTGTCTCAATTATTGACCGAGCGAGCGAAGCGAGCGAAGCGTCTCCGTTTCAGGTTTGGGCAAAAATGCTTTCGTATGTCCGGTTGTTCTCCTCTACAGGTCGCATTTATGAACCGATTCTCGTGAAATTTTGTGAGCAGGTTGAAAAAATAAATAGAATTTTTTACTCGAGCCAGTTTTTTGATTTTTTTCAAAATGGCGGAGATATGGGGTTTTAAAATGTAAAAAAATCGCTACAACCCAAACGGCTCGATGGATATTAACAAATGAGGTGTCGTTGGATTTGTAAAGACTATGAGAGTGAAACAGATTATATAATTTTAGTAAAAAGTCAATAGGTTGTATAAAAGATCGCGAAATGTAGTTTACAAAGTTATTGGTGCGGCTACTTTCATACTGCATGTACGTAACCAGGTACATTCATAAGTTTGTATGTGTTATTGAAAGAAAATTATTTGGGTTATTTTTTTTATGTGTTTTAGCAGTTCAGCTTTCCCACCGACATACTCGCGAGGTCTACAGCTCACAGAGCCACTAGTTATTATAGAGGTAACTATGACGAAAAAATCGAAAGTACAAAACCATAGAGGTTTGCTTTGTCCCACTAACAGAGATAATTCAGTGCCAAGGTGTCGACTTCAGCATGAGTTACAGTTATAGAGGTTTCTCACTTATCCAGGTCCCACTTAACCAAGTTTCACAAAATGGTTTTAATATAATGATTCACGATATGACTACTGGAATCCATATCTCTTAGTTTGAGTCATTAGATGACAGGGTTGTAGGCATTTAGCGGACAATGGATGGACATACGTTATGTAGAGATAAGTAAGAGGCAAATGCAATGATAAATAAAGCAAGTGGTTCAGTACCTAAGCGGGAAACCAACTACAGAACGATGAATAAACTTACCTTAGGCTAACTCTTTATTAATCTGTGCCTTAGGTTAGTATTTATAGGTATCAGGAAGGAAATTTTAAACACGAACTAGAGGGAAAGTACTCTAAATAATGGAGATAGCAAATTTCACTCAAAAAAAACATCCCTTTATTTTTGAAAAGAAACAAAATTGCATTCAAAGATTTTTAAAAATACGCTTGCCACAGTCTAGAAACGGCTAAAATTCGAACAAAGAACGTACTTATAAGGCGTCTATCGAGAGAGTAAATCATATGGATCAAATCTGTCTAGCAAACATGGTTAATTAAATGAAAGGAAAACCATGAAAGGCAAGATAAGGCACTTTTACTCAAGGATACATCGGATACCTTGTGTTTAGTAGTTCAGAATAAATGTTTTTCTTAATTTATTTAAATGACGTATGTACCTAGAACGATAAGAAAATTTTAATTATCTTTACGCGTGTTTGTAAATTGTGAACTTCTTTTGAACAACGGTATCTGATCGATCCTTAAATACACGTGCCTTATCCTGTCTTTTATGGTTTTCCTTCAATTTAATTAACCATGTTTATTAGAGAGATGTGATCCTTATGATTGATCCTGTCGATTGAAGCCATAAAAGTACAGGGTGTTGTTTTTTTCTAATACCAGCCCGGTTCGATGACTGGTTGTGGCAATCGTATTTAAAAAGTCTTTGAATGCAGTTTTTTTTTCACAAATAAAGAAATGTTTCCTTTGAGTGAAATTTGCTATCCTCTATTTAGAGTACTTTCCTTCCCTGGTCGTGTTTAATATTTCCATCCTGTAAATAAAGGCCCAATACATTTTCTGGCCCAACACTGGGATACCCTGCGTTGTCGTGAAAACCAGAAACACAAGTGTCGTAACAAATAAATGTCGCGGGATTTATAGTAAAATTACCACTCTTACTGGGAATCGGACGAATCATTCGATTTTCCTGCTACATACAGATACAATTAGTGAGATCTGTGACACATTAGGATATGCGGTAATTTCAATATCTAACAAAATGGTGTCGGGGATTTTACGCAGTATATTTTACTCAAATGATGACCAATAAATATGGAGCATTGATATAATATGAATAAGCACATCACTACCGTGGCAGAGCACTACCTCTCTCTCTCTCTCTTTCGTAAAAGTTATTGTATGTATATATTTATTATATGTAAAGTGTATGTAGTATATCAGTATGTATAAGTAGTAGTAGTTCTTCTGTATTTAGTATTTGTTCGTTTATATTTTATTTAAACTTGTTATTGTGCACTGCCTACCCTTTCATTATATAATTTTTCCTTTCACGCCTGGTTTGCTGGAAGAGATCTCTTTTTAGAGATAAGCTCGCCTTTTTACATGTGTTTTCTTTTAATGTAACTGTTTAAATTATTGTGTGCAATAAAGAATTGTGAATTGTGAATCACCTGATACAAAACATAGCAGTCGACGCAAACCTCGCAGAGCAGATAATGCAAGGCAGGTCAGGAGTATTGAGTACAGGAACCACTTATCCAGTGGAGAGCGCATAGATACATTTTCCTTTGAAACACAACTCACCAATTTACGGGCGGCGGGGGACGAGGTAAGAGAGCTGTGATTGGTCAGCCGCTGCGAAACTGGCGGCCCGTAATCGTACATAGGTTGCGTATGCGAACGTTTGTTGAATACAACAAACGTTTGGCGAGCCGCATTCCCCCGCAGGCGCAGTCAATTGGATATATAGTCTCTGATTGAGTAACTGGGTGGTGTGCCCTCTTTCTGCCTCTGCCACCCCGCATGGGATAAAGTCGTGGAACTAAGTTGTGTGTAGTAAAGCGCTCACTTCGCAATCACACCACCACTTCCCAGAACCATCTCCTAATACAGGGTGCTGCTTGGGTGGCCGTCCCGAGGCCTCATTTGTCAACGCTAGCCGCTACCACGATACGCTCCTGCCTTTGTCCGCTCACAGATCGGAATCACCTGTAACAATGGCGCGCGAGTGTTTATCCTTTTTAACCGTTTAACACATTTGTTATGCTATACAGGGGGCTTCTTTTGTTGTTTGGTTGTTTTTGTTGATTTGATTGTGTGTATGAGTAATCTTGTTTTTGAGAGGTCGAGTCTTTGTGCATTATCGTGTTAGATCAGAGACTATATATTCAATTGACTGCGCCTGCGGGGGAATGCGGCTCGCCAAAGTTTGTTGTATTCAACAAACATTCGCATACGCAACCTATGTACGATGGCAGACCGCCAGACAGTTTCGCGGCGGCTGACCAATCAAAGCTCTCTTCCCTCGTCCCCCGCCGCCCGTAAATTGGTGAGTTGTGTTTCAAAGGAAAATGTACCTATCTATGCGCTCTCCACTGGATGAGTGCTCCCTGTGTGAGATATAAGGTTTCTTGAATTCAAAGCAAAGCAAACATTATCTTTTAGTTAGATGATTTCAAACAAATTACACTGTTGCTATTGTAGTCGCTACTTCGATGATGTTGTCCACGATCATCGAGGTATTTATTCCTCTATCTTATCAGGAGGCTAGTCCATCACCCGCCGCTGCTAAGGAAATTCTAATATTGTCACTTGCTTATAAATTCTGAACTTCAATACATATAGTTCAGTTCAAAATTTTTATTGACCATAAAATCATACATATTACTTAGTCAACGTCAATATAATATTAATATTTTTGTATACTACCGCCCGTTCGGAAGTTGTGGGCTTAGGGATGGCAGACAGGTACTTGTATGTATGTAATAAATTGTCGTGCCTGCTTCCACCCCACCATTAACTTACTTAAAGCCACCGAATACATAATTTTTAATCCACAAAAAGCTTTCAAAAGCTCGCGATAAGGTCCCTGATAAGCTCTGCTGATAGCAGATCGAGCTGTCGATATGTGAGTGAAAAGGTATTATGTGATGGTAGGACTTGGAAAGGTCTATACTATACCTACCAACATACATAACGATGCATAAATAAATTAAGTTTGGTATGTATCTGTATTTTAGATTGAATGAAATCACCTTCCTTTCTATTCTACAGAGCAGATCACTCCCCCTCCTATACAGGGTGACATTTAATTAGCTGACCATATTATGGGGAATGATAGTACATTATGAAGAACTTTGCCCAAGGAACATAGGGTCGCGAACGAAAAAATTTTTTTGGTCTCCCATAGTAATGATCGGGGCAATGTATTGGGTTGGGGGACGAAATTTTTTTTCGTTTGCGCCTTTAAGTTTCATGAGGAAAGTTGTTCATAATGATGGGCACTATCATTCTCCAAAATATGGTCATCTAATTAAATGTCACCCTGTATAATTTTGTGTCCCCTGGTATGCCGGCCGTAAGACGGGAAACAGGATTAAAACCCTGGCTGGAGGCTCAAAACAGAAATAAATATTACAGTTTTTGGGAAACGTCGGTCAATTAGTAATATTTTCACGGATATATTGAAATATCGCAGTCATCTGTATACTTTCGGCTGTCATATTTTGCCATTACTTAATGCAACGACTCTTTATAGGACTAAAGGACAAATATAAAACAAACATAGGGTTATTTCGTATATATTTTCGTATATATTTATTGCACATATCAGAAAAAAAACACAAACAATACAGAAAAGGCATGAACAAAGGCAAGCTTATCTCTAAAAAGAGATTTCTTCCAGCAAACCCAAGATGGCCAGGATACATTTTAAAACTCAAAACGGGTAGGCCTATGTGCTAAAGTAACAAATATTTATTAATAAATTATTTATTACACATATCCTTTAGTGTGTGTCACTGTCACTGTATACTTTCAAAAAAGCCAAAAAGCATCATCATGATCATCATATCATCCTGACACCTCTCAGCAGGGCTATAGAGCTCTCAGTACAGATTTCCATTTGTTGATATCTTGGGCCATCTGCACTAGCTCCACCCAATCTGAGCGAAAAACCAGTTTCGGAATATCAATAAGACATTTTCAATCGTTATTATGCCCTGCGTGACCCTACTATCTATCTAATTATGTGGTTGTTTTATGACAAGTGTTGAAGAACCTTTAAAAGAACTTTTACGCAGTGTGTGTAAGCCTATTACACACCACCACGACACGACACGTTCACGAGCCACGGTTTGTCGTGGCAAGCCACCCTAATCTCCGCGCGATAGCACACGAGTGCATTCATATCAACTCCTGCGCATGCGATATGACCGGCGCCGGCGCACCCGAAAAGGACGAGGGATAAGATCTGGATAAGACCTTCGATTCTATTACGCTCTGGCTTCTCGATTGTCCGCTGATGTCACTGTAGAAAACTGGCTTTGTAGAATGGTACAGTTAAGAATTTTGTTTATGAATTGAGTTTTGTGTACACTACAGGTTACAATACTTTTAGTTTTGTCCTCTAAGTGCCGTTCTCTCATTCCTCAGATAGCGTTTATCTGTCTGTTTATCTGGGGCTTTTGACATTTCACACGTTTTAAAAGTGTCAAAAAAAGTTATCTGTTTATCCGTCTCTTGAGAGACCCGGGCTAAATGATCTTTATTTGGTTATAACAGCCATTTTGGAAATTAAGATTGAAATGACAAGAAAGAGATAGAGATATTGGTCGAATACACAGTCTACAACTCAAATAAACTGATGCTTAAACGTCATACTGGCGCGCTGACATTTCTCGAGAGACGTCGACGCGACTTTGAGTGTCTTTAAGCTACAGATACTCGTAGTAGAATCGACACCCTGATAAGCTTTAGAGTTTCCAATCCAAATGGAGGTTCCTTGATAAAGATACGATCGTTATATGAAAATAAAAGTCAGGTATTAATGGAACGATTGATTTTATGTGTGTTCCTTCGTTTCTTATGGCGTCAGTTTGTATGAAGTTGTTAGGAATTTGTATCAACATGTTTGGAACTTCGTTTCGTTGATCTTTGTATCTGAACAATACATTGATATAATTTATACATTTGGTTAAGTAAAACGGTTTTACAGTTTACATGTACGTTGCACAAAACGGAAAATTTGCTCAAATTGCACACTTAAACGCAAAGAAAAGCCAAATTATTCTTATTCCGAACCCAACACAATTGATGGCGAGCAACTGCAGTTTAACAAAAATATCGCCCATAAAAATGTTAATGCCCTAATACCCGGCTCCGGCATTACATATGTGTGTAATTTGCCACGTTTAAGCCGAAAAATGTGGCAGTTCGCGAAATGGCCGGCCCGTATAGCAATCTCGGAGACCGTAATGCTAGTGCCATGCACTTTGTGTACGGACTACTGCGCCATCGGGTTTAGGAAACTGGAGGGTTACTCCAATCTTTTAAGTTAAGTCAAACTCAAGGTTGAATCAATACCATAACGTTTTTACGTACTCCAACCTTCCTAATTAATCTTGAGTCAATCTTGAATTTGATCTGACGGATCAGCTGAAAACATTCATTCAATTCGTACCACAAGGTGCCATTTGACAGCAAAGAAATTCGATTTGCATTGACCAAACGTTGGCCATTTGTTGCAGGCAGGTAGGTCCGATGTGTGTTCTTTATCTCCGGCTGCTGTACTTCCCAAAATACCAACCTATCGTCTATTCGTGATAAGAATGCAGTAAAGTCATCACTGTCCGGCGGCCTAGCCACGCCCCGTAACCAATCAAATCTACTCCAATTATCAAGCCAAGTTCACAGTGATCAGTTGAAGGCAAACTTTCGAACGCGAAGGTTGTGTCCTGTCCTGTGAGTGTGTGTTAACAGATTTAATTTTAAATTCCACTGCATTCTTATCACGAATAGACTGTAGGTACCTACTATACGAGGTACAAAATATATCTTACGAGTACCTTCACTCGCGTGTCTATGTATCAGAATTCCAATCGGAATCGAAAAAATTGCCATTCTAATAAGTTGATTGGTTCTTGACTAGCATCAGCCGACAGACTTAACATACACTAAATACAGTTTAGACACGACTTAATTACAACTCGGCTCTGTTACGAACCTGGCTGACAGGAAAAATCCTTGCCGTGCATAACTATGTAACTTGAATTGAACCTACTTTCGATAATAGTACATTACTGCCGCGGTCTGTAATGGCGGCGTTGCTGGTCGCGCTGCTGGTGGCTGAAAGCGCAGCTCAAGGCCTATACAGCGCGGTCAGCATTGAAACCTTTAATGGACAAGCTAGAATAAAGGCCGAGACCGAAGGTCGAGGCTTTTATAGCGCGGACATCAAAGGTTGCAATGCTGACCAAGCTTAAAGGCCGAAATCGTAGCTAAGCTAAGCTCGAGGCCATCATAGCGTAGCCAGCTGTGCAGTCATTGCGGACCAATGCTTGTATACCAAGTGCTGTACTCAAACAATGCTAGTAATATGAAAGACAATGCTAATGAAATAAAACCAGCTAAATAAAGCTACATAATAATAATTTAATGCAAATAACAATTGGTAAATGTACAGTTACTAAAATTCCATTCTTTTTGTGCTTCATCAAAACAAAACCGTGCTCTTCAGCATGGAGTCAGTATTCTAGAGAGATTAGGGCTTCATTATCTTTGAAAGTTCGCTAAAACAGGCTAGAAAATAGTTTTCCACCAAAGACTTTAATTTTCTGTCCGTTTTCCACTGCGCGAACTCTTCGTATGCAAGTTTTTATTTTTCCTTTGACTTCGGCGGAAATTTTTCAATCACTAATTCCGCAGTTCCGCTTCCATATTATTCTAATAAGGATGCAAATATTACGAGTATTTAGCATCATTAGAATAGACGTAGTATAATAAAGCTATGTATTGTATACAACCTTACTGATAAAAAGTCAGATTTCAGCGTTATTTTGCATTATTAGAATAGACCTTGTTTTTTTTTGTTGGTAATTGTTTAGGTTTTTATGACATATTTGTTTATATTCTGACAGGTTTGTCAATTTTAGTTCATGTTCCTATCAATAGATGGAACTATCCAAGTTGTAACTCGCGATGTTGAGTTTTTCTAGGTTTTAATATGGTTCAGGAATAAAATTGTCTCTTGAAGCAGGAAGAAGTGTGCATTATTAAGTATAGTTAAGAAGCAAAGTTAATCAAACAGTAACAGTAACATTAATAGATGTTGTTTTTTAGTTGGAATTCTTACTGGATTGCTTATTTCTGGCGTATACACCTTGCATATTGACTTTTAATTTAAGCTCACCAAAAAGCTTCGAACATGTATGTATGGAAACTGGCGTGCCTAAGTTCCGCATCTAAATAACCCTCTCGCTGGATATTCTAAGCCTTTACTATGTTCATCAAATCGAAAAATATAAAGTAGCAGTAAGTAAAATATGATAATTAATTAGTTGCAAAACAAATTGCTTCCCAAGTTATACATGACAATCACCCCATCAACATTCAATGGCAATTTAGTGCACCTCACCCCCGCCATAAATCTCGCGTGATTTCTTTCACGTACTCGTCCCAGGTAGGATGTACAATACAGGGTGTTGAAAATAAGTGTATTTAGTATTTAATTTATTTATTCGTATGACATCTCCAAATAGGAACGTCACAGGCATATGTCATAATTTCTTAACCAGTTGGTGGCGTATTTAATTAAAGGGGTTCTTGGATTAGAGTTGGTAGTGAGAATTTATTTATTGAGGTACGAACTCTTTAGCATTCGGGGCTCTATACCTCCCATGCTAGAGGTCCCGGGTTCGGATCCCAGCTGGGGAGGACGGAACCCCAGCGACCCTAGAACACATGCAGTTCTATAATATCACCACATAATAACTAACAGTATATCACTTGCACGCAACGCTAAGAGAATTAATGCGATTTAACATTTAATAAAACCAGCCAAGTGCGAGTCAGACTCGCGCACGAAGGGTTCCGTACCATTATCTATATAATTGAAACAAAAAGTAAACTTTAGAAAAAACCGACTTCCACAAACCCTATTTAATTAGATTGAGTTTAATACAAACTGTAACCCCATATCCCCCCCCCCTGGGGAATTAAACATCAGTGCTACCCCACGCTACTAAGGAACCCCTGTACAAAGTTTCATGGCTCTAGGTCCATCGGTTTAGGCTATGCGTTGCCTGCCCGTCAGCCACGCATTGTATTTGTACCTAGTATTGAGCAGATCTGGTGGCCATATGTGGTCTTCATCAGCAGTTCCGCATCACAATATTATGCTTACCATGTGCATTTGCACGAGTTATTATGAAAAACACAAAAATCACTATAGGTCTGCCTATAATATTTGAAGAGTTCCCTCGATTTCTCCAGGATCCCATCATCAGATCCTGACCTGGTGTCAATGGGACCAATAGAAAGGTAAACCCTTTCAAACAAAAAAATAATTTTTCAAATCGGTTCATCCGTTTAGGCGCTATCGAGGCACATACATAAAAAAAAAAAAACAAACATCCGGACGAATTGGAAACCTCCTCCTTTGGGAAGTCGGTTAAAAAAACCGCAAAAAAACACGTTAATTGTATGGGAGCCCCCTTTATATTAAATTTATTTTGTTTTTAGTATTTGTTGTTATAGCGGGAACAGAAATGCGTCATCTGTGAAAATATCAACTGTCTAGCTACCACGGTTCATGAAATACGGCCTGGTGACAGACAGACGGACGGACGGACGGATATCTTGAGATTTTAAGGTACTTTCCCTCCAGGGCCCATTCGTTTGTTCCACCCTGTATATGTGTGATCTGTAACTGTATTTTTAATGAAATACCCAAAAAGTTTTGTTCAAATTATCATCTTATATCAGAATAACTTTGTAGCTAGTTGAAAAATAACATTTGAATTGATTCAAAGCTTGCCGCGCTTTTAGGGCCTTTAGTACCTACTAAACGCCGCCGTAAGCAGCACTGTCTACAACCTACTGGAAAACGTGAGGAGACACCCATCTACAATTTCCGTACAATGAGGTTCACTCACTCATTATGTCAATGTCATGCAGACTGCAAAACATCATTTCAACGCACCAAAGAGTATTTAATTAAAACATCACTGGCAGCCAAACTTGAAGTGGCCAAAAGGAAAAAATGAATTTCTGAGCTCTGAGATTTGTATGAAAACAAAAGTAATTAAAAACTATTAATTTTATAATTATTTTCTAAAAGTTCTACAGAATAAATAGAGACGTTATAATTCATCAATTAATATTTAAAGTCTTTGTAGAAGTCCGGGGACGACATTGCCATATCATTTAAATTTAGTTTCATTAAAAGAAGGCTTACCTACCAAAACAAAATGGCCTTGGTATAAACTTTTCAAGCGTGTTGTGAAGACGTATCTTGTACCGAGACCACTTTCAATTTGTAATATCTCTCGTATTTCAGTATTTGTGGTTGGTGCGGCAACAGATATACACATTCTGTGAAAATTTCAGCTTTCTAGCTATTACGGTTCGTGCAGGCGGACCCGGTGACAGACAGGACGGACGGACGGACGGACGGACGGACGGACGGACGGACGGACGGACAGACGGACAGCGAAGTCTTAGTAATAGGGTCCCGTTTTTACCCTTTGGGTACGGAACCCTAAAAACGAAAAGTTACGTGATGTTTCGTTCTCAATTCGACTTTTTTCTGTTTTTAGCTGGACCTGACATTTCTAAACAATGTAGCAAATATTTGTAAACCTCTTTCTCTTTTGAAGTCTTAACAAACATTAAAACGACATACACAGCAAACCCCGGAAAAACTCATTTCGAACTTTGAGTAATAATATTAAATATTACCTTATTACTTAAAGATTTCGAACGGAATAGTCAGTAACAGAATAACCCCCCTTTCCTTCCGAACGATGACCTAATAACCCCTTATAAGGTGACCTGGCACAATTCTGTTACACCCTGTACAGCACAACAAGGAGATCGGGTTTGTCGATCACTCGAGAGATTCCGAGCGGATCCGAGGGAACAAGACTTGATCGGCAAAGACCAATTTCGCAAAAACTACACAACGCGATACGTTGTTCAGATCCGCGATATGGGAGTACGGTGTGCAGAAGTGGCAGGGTGGAAGGGAATAAAAGAAAAAAAAAATAAGCAGGCAAGGAAACAAAAGCACGTTTCAAAAAGTTCCGATATGCCGTGTACAGGTTATATTATGTATGTAAAATGATAGATGAATGTGTCGCTTAAATTAAAGCCACGTTCTGATTGGTCAGCGTCAATTTGACTGTCGAAAAACAGCTTTCAAAACATTAATTTGAAAATAATCGGGATTGATTTCTCATACTGAATAGAGGTCTATCTAGTTTTTAAATCATTATATCGTAGGCGTGTACTGTAGTTTGACATTTCTTGATAGGGCATCAAGTTACTCGATTTGACTGCATTGGTTTTTCATAATTATACCAATACGTTTAAACCTCCACTTACTGACGACCGGGGTACACATTGCTTACAATTTCTTTGTCCCAAAAGCCGATTTTTTTCCACCTCCTGCCACTGCCAACCCTCCCCCCCACACACGGCCCGCGGTCGCGTATCTCGCCATCTAATATTATTCTGGGAACGGCCTTAATAAGTCACTACAGAATGTTATCTATTCCATTTTATCGGCGGCGAGCGATAAGCATCTCTATCCAATTAGCCTTACAATGCAATATGGGCCGTCTCAGCCTCTTGTATGATGTGGAACTTTCTGTCTGACGGAGTTGTGATGGGTCGGAGTTCAGATGGAATTGGGACGGAGTGAGGAATTCTGTTTTGGTAGCAGTTTCTTGCTTAGAAAGTCGACTAATATTGTGTTAGTATAAACAAAACCAATCATCTCTTTGCAAAAAATCAGACCTATGTTAAGTTCTTGGTATGAGGCCAGAAATAATGTATGTGCCTGTAGGCATATGTTTATGTTTATGTTTAAATAGTGGTAAAAGATGCGACCTTCACGTATGAAATGATGAAATGAATCAACACCTTTATAAAGGTATTAAAGAATTCTGCACATCCATTTTTTGTTGTTTCGAAGAATCGATAAAACAGGCTTTGCGTTGACTGACCCCACCAACCCAATATTATACCTAAATATCCAAACAAACGGATTTGACTACCCCGGATCCGAACCCAGGCCTCTATACTGGGTGGTAATATGATCGTACGATTATCTCCGCTACCATCTTGCCATCGCCTAAATGCAATACGAGGTACCGTCCGCAGAGGAAGTGTGAAATGTCAATAATGAGTTGTGAGGCTGTTCAGCCTCGTGTTGTGTTGAATTTGTTTTGGGAATTTTGAGAGCCTTTAGAGGATCGTGTACTCGCGAGCTTCCATACAAAAAGCGGTAACTTTTTCCATTACACAGGGTGCTAGCTATAGATCATATTTTGTTTAGTAATAAATCTAAAAAATATAAATACTATACGAGATAGGTACTTAAAGTCTTCACAAAATAAAAGGCCCGTTTTGACAGTTCACGCCCATGAAGTTTTAACCCCTAACGCGTAGGTAATAGAAGCGGTTTTCCTAGGTGCAACTTGTATGCTTTGCTCGTACGCAACAGTTGGCTTTTATTACCTACGCATTAGGGGTTAAAACTTCATGGGCGTGAACTGTCAAACCGGGCCTTTTATTTTGTGAAGAGTTTAGACAGCCGTATAAAACGTTCAGTGAGATGAAATATGCACTATTACAAATAGCGTGACATTAGGGCTGAACAATATTTATTTTGTTCATTTCTGATAGCTTCTTCTGCCAACGCTACACGCACCAAGGGGGGTAGGCAAGGCAATGTAGTGGGGGGATCGATAGCCTATCGGTTTCGGTCTTATCATCCGATCGGCAATAAGCCGAAATCTATCCGAACTATATTACAACAAACTGATTCCATTATAGACAGGATATTGAAAATTGGTTGTGTGAACCGTCGCAGTTTGGAGCTCGCCGGAAAAAATAAGTGAAGATTGGAAAGGTTGAATGTAAGCTAGTACATGGAAGTCTACAGACATGTACATGTACAATACTGAAGATTTTGCTTAGGTACCTACATTTAACACAATGCTGGTCAAGTCATTATTTTTCAGTTGCATCTGGATCTATATCTTTTTCTTTTTGGTGTCGGAGAAGTTGGAATTTAACAGGAACATCAAAATTTAAAAGTAATAAAATGTATTACTTATCACAAATCTTATAAAAACTGCTAATCCCACCCATCAATAAAGTGGAACATCGTTAAATTAATAACAAGTTGTAAATAAAAACTTTTATTGAACGCCTTACTGTTATAAGTGTAAAATTAAATACTATGACCAGCAAAAGAATATTATGAGAAATTGAAGAATCCACACAGCCTTTCTGAAATTGATTGCAAGTGTGTAATTATGTTGTTATTAGCAGCTTTCATAAGATATGGTGTGGAACTTAACAGTTTAACCTAGTTAAATAAACTAAAGATGATAGTTTAAACACTTACGATGTAATCTTCCCAAAACCTTGGTAACTGTATTTAATAAACCTCTAGATCTTTGCCTTGTATAGTCTTATTAGAACGATTTTGAAACTGTCTATGTTATGCTGCTCACGTATCGTTCTGTTCATCTCTATCAATATCTAAGTGGCCAATGACACTCGATTTTCAAATAAAAAGCAGTTTCAGCTTATAACATTCCACTAACACTCGTAATACATAGTTGCAGGATCCCAGATCACATTATTTTTTCTTTCAAACAACCGTGACGACTGTTTCGTCGCATTAAGAATCCATTAAGAGCCAATGCCGATATGCGATGGAGCTCTGAACTGATTAATTCCTTTTATCGCGACCGAGGCTGGATATTATCAACTCTTGAGTACTTTTCGGTTGATTTATATACAGTTTTATCTGTATGAGATGGCCGTCGTCGGCGCCGTAGCTCGCCCTATCGGCCTCGGTCAGAAAGCTCCCTTTTTGAATTTGAAGTATGCGTTATGTCTGCCTATATCTGTTGGACGTTACAGATATCAACTGGACTGCTCTGTGCACCACTCATTTCACATTTAGTGATGTTAACATACTTGTCGGTGTGCTGTTACCAACTTTTGTTTGTTTATCTTGATGACGTAGTTATAAGATCTATTTATTGTATGTGAATGTAATATCAGAAGGTTGCATGCAGACAGATACGATATAAAGATGATTAATGGCTGAAAGCGAGATAGCATTTATAAAAAATAATAGTTTTATGTAAATGAGCTTCGCACACAACGCACTGTGATGTTGGCGAGATAGTGGTGGGTATCAGCAGCTGCGATCAGACGGAGCGGCGCATGAGTTCAGCTAGCGTTGTGAAACCCTCCAACGCCGGGGCACCTGCCCGCTGCCCGGCTATCAGACCATCATAACCTTGCCTCAGCTCGCTATCGGCCGCGAATCACGACCGTGCTCTCGAAAACCTAGTTGAGATACAACGTTTATGGCGTGATGCTTTTTATTTGACATTTTATACAAGTTTATTCAAACAGCCCGATAGGATCTGCGACGTTATCTTTCAATGCAACGTTACCGCGAGCCGGCGGTACCGATAGCATCTCGGGCCCGGGCCAGCCATTGCTAGTTAAACCGAGTTGATAAGGGATCGGGCGGCTCTGTGTGCGTGGCTCATGCAGACACGGCCTCTCTGTGAGCGCGGAGGGGCGCGCGCTCTGCCGCCGCCAGTCACTCAGTTTGAGCGGGAAAAGAATGACGGCTCCACTAGTCATAGTCGTGTTCAGACGTTTAATTCAAAATTGGAATTGTTGAGTGTGCTGTGGATGTGAACTGAGAGGATCTGTGATGTTGATGTCGTTGTGGCTGCAGTACATGAAACAGCTGGAGATGGCGTGCGCTGGTGCCGCGGATCTGCCGCCAGCCGGCGCCACTGAAGACGTCAAAATAATGTGTGAGTTGATACTACTTTTGTTTTCGCTCTTACGTGGATGTTGTTGAAATCGACGTTGAAACATGAGATAAAAGCGATTGAAACCTGAGCCAAGCTCGAGTACTAACAACGGTTACTCCTCCCGAGAAGTTGCGATAAAAAACTCGTTAAGATTGTTCAGTTTTTATCTTGTTTGTCTGATATCACAAACAGCAGTTCAGAGTAAATACCGGATTTTACTGCTGGATGGGTTTTATCTTTGACAGTGGCGAATATTTTCGAGTCATCAGCCGTGTCCTATCGGATCGGATTTGGAACGCCGGTCGTGTGTGGCTCGTTGATGTTTTGACAGCTGCTGTCAAAAGTTGTGTTGGCGCATGTGTGGGTTGCATGGTCGTCTTTTGTTTTAGGTTGTACTCACTCGCACATATGTAGAGTGATGTGTATGTCAGTGAATAAGAATGAGTGAGCAGCGGAGCAGGGCGATCGTCTGCTAGATAAGAGGGGGAGAAAAAAACGTTATCTCCTCAGAGATTTCACGTTCATTATCAGAACTCCGCGGCGTATTCGGATTCGTTCTAAATTCAAACACACACAACTGGTTTTCTAAGTACGACATGGTCGAAATAAGAATTATTAACCTTCTGGTATGAACATTTTTAGAGCTGACGTGATCGACACGCGTTGATCTGCAAAAAATATTATAATGACAGTCGCACGATTATATATTTCGTATATATTTATTGCACATATCAGAAAAAAACACAAACAATACAGAAAAGTCATGAACAAAGGCAAGCTTATCTCTAAAAAGAGATTTCTTCCAGCAAACCCAGGATGGACAGGATACATTTTAAAAATCAAAACGGGTAGGCCTATGTGCTAAAGTAAAAAAATAAAATATACCTAAATAAATTATATTACTAAACTACTGAATATAATAAATACCTAAGTACCTACATGAATACATATTAATCATATATATCTTAACATAAATAAACCCTAATACATATTTAATACCTACTAACTTTATGAAAGAGAAAGATAAAGATTGCTTTGCTACCAGTACCTTGCCAAATAAAAATTAATACGTGCATTATAAGTAATAAGTACTTTCATCTTGAATATACACAGACCAGACCTGACAATTATCTAAATATACAATCCCATTAGATTTCCAAAATACCGCGACTAATGCAATTACAAAGAATATCCAATTTCTTTTGTTATTTTTAAAATATAAATATATTTAATTTTTTTAATGCGAATCAACATCAACAAGATTGCAGGATTTGATGAATCATATCCTCCATAAATCCTTATCGTATAAGACGCAACCAGAATAGCATCTCCATATAATAACTTCTGTTATTGTGCTCGTATAAGAAGATAAGCTTCTACGAATCGTCCTGTTATCTCTGCAACTATCTCACTCTACTGTGAATTGTTGATGCTATCCGGGGGTTTAATTTCATCTCTTCGGCGTTCTTGGAACAAAAGTTGGATATAATATAACTGAAATATGAAAAAAATAAGTTATAAAATGCTCTCCGCGCAAAATACAAATAAAAAAATAAATAGTACACTGCTAGAGATCATGCCGACTGAAAAATAATGAGATAACCTTGAATCTTTTATTTTTTTAAATAAAAAACATTTTTAATATTTTTAGGAGACAAAAAAAAAATAAGTTGTAAGATTGTTTGTTTTAAGTACTAAGTAGATATGTATTGCTAATAATCCTTCCAGTAAATTTTTTATCAAAATTTAGATGGGTTTTTCTAAATAAGAAGTAGGTTACCAAACACTAACGTTTTAATTGCATTTAAATAAAATTAATTTGCTTTTAAGGTGCGTTGTTGCTATCGTTACCTTCCGGTGTCGATTACGCCTTCCTCTGATAAAATATTTAGATTAATTTTGTTCTTTGGCAGCATTATAATAATATACTTTACTTTACTTTACTTTATACTTTATTGCACAAAAACAGAATTAATAATGAAAAAAACATGTACAAAGGCGAGCTTATCTCTAATAAGAGATCTCTTCCAGCAAACCTAGGATGGACAGGATTAATAATAATAATTAATATATATATAACAACGAAGAATAGGTAGATGTTGATACAGATTCTGCAAAATATAATTATGTGCCTACTTTCTACAGCGTGTAAATGAATTAAATGAGAAACTACTTTGCTAGGGACATCATTCTGAGTAACTTTCATTATGAAACCGATTTGATCAGAGCAACTTTATTTTTCACTTCCCAGTACATTTTGGCCTGAGTGGGTCAGCTGATTTGTATGGAAAAGTGAAAAATAAACTTGCTGTGATCAAATCGGTTTCATTGTATTGAGAGTTGCTCAGAACCATGTCCCTAACAAAGTGGTTTCTCATTTTGCGTTCATTCATTTGTAGAGCTCGTCTAAGCTGAAATGACGCGCCCCACTCCTTGGTTTTGTATTTACTTGTCATACAAAACCAATGAGTGGGGCGCGTCATTTCAGCTTAGACGAGCTCTACCTTGTATAGTCCAATATAAACAAAACACATGAAATTACAAGTAAAATACAAATAAAATACCAAAATAAATATCAACTTTTAAACTACATCAGACATCGCTAGATCGTTGAAACAAAGTAAATTAATTTTTACACGTAGTAATACTTCATATTTCAAGATAAAAAATAATAATAATAATATTTACATTAGGTCGCTATATTATTATGTATGTAGAAACAATCTTCCCCCAAAATGTAGAGTTATCTCAAAACACATCAGCTGGGAATCAAACCCGGACTATCATGGCGTAGAATCAGATCCGCTGGGGACGTGGCTTTATCTTTACGATCAGCTTTTTACTTCGGCTTTTGAGGAATATGGCTTTAGATTATATTTTTTGAAAGGAAATATGATATACTTAGATGCACTACCTTTCGTGCACTCAGAATTTTTCTCGTATGCTCAGTCGTATCGATGCCA
Source organism: Argyresthia albistria (assembly GCA_963457715.1). Taxonomy (NCBI): domain Eukaryota; kingdom Metazoa; phylum Arthropoda; class Insecta; order Lepidoptera; family Argyresthiidae; genus Argyresthia; species Argyresthia albistria. The sequence goes on from OY735255.1 coordinate 11,905,456, forward strand.
TCAGCTCCTTGATATGGTTTTATGTCAAGGCGTACTCGAAGTTAAATATTTGACAACAAATTATTGAGTTATTCTTATTATGTTTAGTCGAAGGTAACAGGTGGATGTATTTTATGCTTTACTTTCAATCCCTTAACTCTCAGAAGCGCACCGCTCGAACGACCGAACAATGGCGAACTATTGTTATATAAGATTTGTCGGCGAACCAGTTAAGATACTGTGCATAATCATAGTCATGGCATTCACAGCACGAATGAGGGACGTATCAAGCAAGTCCCATCGATTCCACGTGTCGAAATCTCATAGCTATTCTGTTCTATCCCCCATCTCGACGATAGAGTGTCGACGCACCCCCTCACCTGTTCCACACATTGATGTGCGAAAAACTGAATACATACGAGTACTTGAAAAGGCGTCGCAAGGAAAACCCTTTCGAGTTTGATATACTTAACTTAACTATGCCGGGGATAACTTGTAACTTTTTCATAGACAGACACCGTGACACCTAGATCAGATCACCTCACCTAGGTGTCACTGGTGTCTATGAAAAAAGTTACATGTTATCCCCGGGAATTACGAATATGTCCTCAACATAGTTAAAGCTGTTACAGAATTCCGTATTTATGGTATACATATAATAACTATGGTAGTTATTCTCCGGATAACTTTTTGTTGGTCGAATCCAGCCTTAGTCGTTTGTTTTGGTTTTGTAGTTAGTTTTGCCAAAATTCAATTTCGTGTCAAAAACTTAATATTTCTGTTCTTTCACGTCTTTACAGGTGCACTCAGGATTCGACTGTAATTTATATGCATTTTCACTTCTAACGATGTCAAAAGGACCCCATAAGAACCGTGATAACTATATCGATAAGCTTCATTTAAACAGTAAATGCTACAGTTATTTCGAGCTATTCTGAACAGTTTCTAGATAGTGGATCGGTGCAGGTTTGATGTGACATTATGGCGACAGAATTTAGTAGAAGCTCGGTGGCTTTTCATACTCCATTACCGCAGAAACTATCTATTATTCATACTTATTATGGACATCATTCCAAACAACTTACACTATAGGACCGATTCCACGATAAAAATGACGAGTTCTATTGTATATTGGATATCTACAGAAATAAATAATTTTTGACTTGAACTTTGACCACTCTCTCGCACATGCCTCGACCGAGCAGCTATCACATCAACCCCGGCATCTAGTTAGCACCGATCCCGTGTCAGTAGTGGGCCGGGCCACTCACGCGCAGCTAATTGATTCGGATCAAGCGCCCGCGCAGAAAGGTCGCGGGTCGAGTGACTTGCGCGTTTTGGGAGGCTTCGGCGGTTGGTAAATAGATGACTCGAAATGGTTCCTGTGATTCAACACATGGCTCGGGAACGTGGCTTCACACACACACTTGATGATAACACAGACTCACGCATAGACGCACAATACGCTTACACGTTTGATTGATAAGAACTTTTGGGGGCTAACCCACCTCTGTAGTTCTGGGGACCGACTGGAACTGGAGGCAGGGAGCACTTATCCAGTGGAGAGCGCATAGATACATTTTCCTTTGAAACACAACTGACCAATTTACGGGCGGCGGGGGACGAGGTAAGAGAGCTGTGATAGTTCAGCCGCTGCGAAACTGTCTGGCGGCCCGTCATTGTACATGGGTTGCGTATGCGAACGTTTGTTGAATACAACAAACGTTTGGCGAGCCGCATTCCCCCGCAGGTGCAGTCAATTGGAAATATAGTCTATGGCTGGAGGTGCAAACTGCAGTCAATAGTGTAGATTCAGATTTCATTTATTTGCGTAAATGTGGTTACAGTAGTTGGTGTAATATGTTTAAACAAGTACCTACAGCACATTTAGCCAAATATTGGCACGCAAAATATACTTACACAAATATTTACAATAAAATAATTCAATTACAATATCAATTTATAACCTAAGTCAATGAAGCTGGGTTCGACCAACAAAAAGTTATCCGGAGAATAACTATCCCGGGGATAACTTGTAACTTTTTCATAGACACCGTGACACCTAGATCAGATCACCTCACCTAGGTGTCACTGTTGTCTATGAAAAAGTTAAGTTAAGGTATTCTCCGGATAACTTTTTGTTGGTCGAATCCATCCTGAGTCATTTAAAATTAAATTCATAGGATTTGCAATGCATTCCATAAAATATTCATCTGTGTGTAGTCTGAAGACGTGACTTACTGTGATCCTTAATAGCAGTATTATCTACTCTTTTGTTTCCTTTAGCTGTGTTTTGTAGTTTCTCATCAATCGTATATCACTCTAAAGATTTGAAGAACCTCAAAAGCATGCCGCCACTGCCACTTGGCAAACGACTTACAATAAGCATGCATGTGCATGTGCATGTCTGTAAAAGGAATATATATCAGAATTTGTCATTAAATATTTCGATTGAGTGTAAAAATATATATTCTGTTGACGTGTCTAATAATAAATAAATAAATAAATAAAGCCGCTCTTTATTTAAGCAGCATTTTGTGCATTCGACTATTATGCCTGAAACCTGAAACGACAGACGGCAACGTCATCTCAGCGATAAGAGGCGATAAAGCCCGTATACGCTCGCAGTGGAGGCAGAGCTTGAGATAAAAAATAATATATTCGAGCGATTGTAGCGATATTAAAGTAGGTTACTCGCTATAAGGGTCTTGTTGTCTGTTTTTTGGGTGCTTGGTGTAAAAATAACTCGAGTCGAGGCCGAACTTTAGTTTGCATTTATTTAAAACTAATCGTTGATGCAGCAAAATGTCTATTCTGATCATTGACCTACTATTACTGTAGTAATGGTAGCTCAATAATTCTGATGAGCATTTTTAACACAATCGCGATAATTTTGCGGCTAACCCTGGCGAATAGCTCGAGTTGTCTGCAAAATTATTCAGTTGCAATTAGATAGAACAGATATGCAGATAAATATCACGATTGTATTAAAAATGTTCTTCAGAATGGTCATTGATTTAATACCTATTAGTTTCAGTTGCAGAGTAAAATTGGCAACAACTCTTACAGATGGTACAGTTCAGTCTAATTTAAACTCGATTCGATAAACATTATGATATGAAAGTCAAAGGTTTGTTGTACTTTGGGAACTCAAAGCATTTTTAAAATGCCTGGTGAAATCTTGCGTTGCACGACGTTTCCATGGAACGTGTTTATGGAATGTATTTTTTTCAAAATCACGTATTATTTTCCAAGATGTAACCCGTATAAAAGTTCTAAGTATTACACAGGATATCTTTTCAATTCGTATCTACTCGAATCCAACGATAAAAACCTTGAAACTCAAAACAACTCATCTATCCTCCTTATCAGCGATCTTCTATTCGGGGGGCTACGGGCGTATTCTGGGGCGCGCGCGCAATCGCTCGAGTGATCTAATCGCGAAATAGCAATCGCGTTTTTGGCGATAACACCCCCCCCTGTCCCCCCGCTTCTTCCGACCCCGCTCCCGTCTCTCTGAGGAATACTGCAACGCTCGCTGCTTCTATCGAACGTAGCGAGTAAATTGTTGATTGAATATACAATATTTTATTAGAGTATTTTAAGTATAGTCGGGCAAAGTAACTGGTGTTATGGCCAAATGACAGGTGCTCAAAATAAATTCAGATTAAAAACTTATACTGGCGCTGTCATTCCAGAGTAAAATTCACGAACCTAAAAGGTTACTTTAACTTTAAAGCAATACTTTGAGTGTCACTTAAGCTTTGAGTCAGCAGAACATTTGGCAGTAAGTAGAGGTAGTAGGTGCAGGGACTTGAAAAAAGTATTGATCTGTTGCTTGGAATTAACAACGTCATATTATTATGAGTAGCTATATTCTTTGTTATTTCCTCAAGGTATTATCTGTACCACATGTCATTGGTTGTAGTTATACGTTAATTGCATCGTAACCTACTTATCATAAAAGTGGGGATAAACCCAGAATTTAGTATCCTGTTTACATTGCATTATGTAAATTACATAGGTACATATGCTCACGCCTTTTTCCCAAAAGAGGACGTAGGCAGAGACTGATATCATGAGTTGCACGAAACGTATTTGAGATTTATGGCGAGAATCTTATAGGATTGTCATTTGTTTCTAATGTCAAGGATTTGCTTCTATGACGTTTTGCTTCTATGGGTTTGACCCTCAAAACAGTCTCATTGGTCTACAACACTATTATTGTTGCACTCTCCGCCGCGTCGCAGTCTCAGTCCCAGGCTATCGTCACCCCCCTCCCCTGCTTCCAGCCCCCCTCTCCCCCTGCTATCGCGATGGTGGCGCCGCGCGGCGGGCGTTATCAGTGCGCGCTCCCCATCTGATAACGATCCGGGAATAAATGGATCCTCGGGTGGAGGTGGGTGTTTTTTTGGTGCAGGCTTTCTTTATCTAGGATTATATATTAGGCTTTATAAGGCTGGGTGACAAGTCCATAGGTGTTTGTGATAATCGCTCGAGTTAATGTCGTAGGTTTTTTTGGCAATTTTGGATTGGTAGATGTATTTTTAAATAACAAGGTCCCCTGCACTCTTGTTTTATTGTGTTTTAACTCTATTAGCGTAATGTTTACAGCGAGCCATTATTGGTTCATTCCGGTCATTTCTGAAATTGTAGCGTAGACGTAAAATATTGACATTTTCTTATGACATGTCGTAGAAAATTATTTGCGTCTACCTCTGTGGTCTCTTCTTTCGGAATAGGTATTTTTTTGTGGTGATGTTCGCTGCAATGTAGTTATTCACAATAATTTCAAGCATTTCAACGTATAACAGGCGTTTTATTAGATGGAGTGGCAATGACACATCACATCCTCACATAGGGAGGCAGAGGAACAATTTCTCATAATATAACATTTAGATACAGAAATTATACATTCCTTTGACGCATGCTCAGATGAGAAATGTAGATTGATTTCATTCCTGCCTCACCGACAATACTATCTCTTAGGTAGTTACAGTTACACTTCGCCTCTCCTGCAGAAAAAAAACTTAGTGCACAGTGTACAGTATATTTTTACAAGGAAACACTTGATAAGAGACAATGAGGGCGCGATAGTCAGTATATTCCGCGGCGATGCAATGCCGATTGTGGAATAAACGCTTTTCAAAATACCCGCTGTGCCAGCAAAATGGAGGGTGTTGTAAGTTTATTTTTTATGTTATTTAGGAATTCTTGTCCTTCAAAAAATGGTTTTTAAGACGATAATCTATCAAACAAGAAACTATATTTTTCCGATTTGACGAACCCGCGACATTCTTAGTAAATTAAATAGGTGTCTTGAAAATACGTAATTTAAGCCCAAGTCTGATAAAGAAGACGTAAAATCTTATTACCGGGTGAACAATAGCGTAATTTATAGAAAAAAAATTGACACTATGACACATTCACGTTACCTGTAAAGATACCACAACATTTTCAGCGAGTTAAGGTACGTAAACTGATCTGAAAAAATATACCATGACCGTCACAAAACAAGATCATAAGCTGAAGCCACATTAGACGTTGTGGTAACCCTAGGTCTATAAGAAATATCAAACACAACCCCTCAAACGGATTCCCTGAAAACATCATAAACCTTACAAGTCAGTGCAAAATTATCGGCCGCGCCACCCGTTGTCGTCAGGAAGCGATAGGAGCGCTTCCGACTGCATACGGGGCGATGAGATAACGACACGACAGCGATACGGGCCGCGATGCACCGACGACGACACGACGGGCCGGCTGACATTAGTGGCTGTCTAATGACAGTTTCTTGGGTAAAATTAAATGTTTTATGTATCTACTTACCTATTTTTAGTAACTTTATGCAGGTATATTTTTGTCTAATCGAATAAATATAAATTATATTTATGTTGATGTGTATCGTTTGCTGTTTGCATTTTCTCTGCCGCCGGAAATAAAAGGATATCGATAATCGGTGACCTGCATGGCAGAGAACGTGTTTATAAACATGAACGTCAATTCATTACCAATGTCAAAGATCAATAGTTTTTCAACTTCCTAATTTTGTAAAAATAAATGTAGAGTTTTTATTCAGATTCCTAAATCAAGCTGAGAATTTAATCTATTGAAGGTATTTAAGTATAAAATCATATATTTCTGCTGGTCAATAAATTATACGAACTGTGGGTAAAGTAGGGTTTTTCATAATACGGTGAATACTAAACACATAATTTTATTGATTAGAGTCTGGAAATTGTGTTATTCATAGACACAATCTCAGCTCAATCTAATTAATTGAAATCGATAGCTCGCAAGTATTTCTCACGGTTCTGTTGGCATGTTGCACGACTGGTTATCAACAAACACAGACACAGGCCAGATTTTATGGGAAACAAACAATAATATGAATATTACTCCAGTGGTACTCGAGAATGTAAATTTTACCAATCCCTTGTTTCACTCATGTCAGTAGTCGTGAGAGCGTTCCAATTTATTCAAACTTTGTCAAGAGATCCGACTCAGATGCTCAGGAACTGTCCAGTCCCACATTTCGCGAATCCAACTCCTTGTTTGATGAATTGACGATATTCTATCGAAAGTCGTGAGCGCACCAATTTATTCCAACTCCGTCAATACCCCCGGAAACCCTCTCCCACGGGCCTATTCCCATAGGTCCCTTAGATAGACCTATCCTTGCGCTAACAAGCGCGGGCTAGTCGACGCGTGCGATGCGATCGGGTTCCAATTTGTACGCACGTCTGTGCCGCGCGATTTATTGGGCACGCGAGCGTACTGACAAACTACACTCACGCTTTCTAGCTCCGCCCGGATGATACCGGAGGAGACTCCTAGATCGATCGCGGGTTTTCAATTAAATTGTGGAAAGGATTGAAGACACGTGTTGCTTTCAGCGCTAGGAAGCGTTGAGCGCAGGTGTATGTAAGGAACAATAACAGTTTTAAGCGAAAACGAGGCGGACCTATTACGATTTAGATTTAATATGTTTTGCAGAACCTTCTATAAGTTAGAAAAGGTATGATTATAGTCGCTCAGGACAAATATAAATTTAAACATTTACCAATAAATTTTCCTTGTAGATACTGCACGCAATGTCGGACTCCTTGTGGTTTGCTAATCAAATGTCCATGTAGTGTCTGGGTTTGATTCTGTAAACACATTTTCCCCCTACTGATTGCCGAACCATCGGTATCCATTCCATGACTAATAAAGGATAGAGTGATTTCTCTTTTCCTCGTTCCCTTTCTCGGTACAATTCATATCACCAATTAAACTGGCCGACGGGTTACAAGGTCCGCGCTCACGCCTGCTCGTGAGACAAAAGAGTGAGAATATAAACGTTAAACCAATGCCAGCTCCGTCTATCGGCGCACGAGTGAACTATCGGCGCAGCGATCGCGGCGCTGCGCTCGCGCAATATCATTATTAAAGCCCCGATAAGGTTTACACATCCCGGTTTAAAATGTAAATGAGACGTGCGAGAAAAAGGAGATTATCTCGCTATTAGGTATAAATTAAGGGATGGCCGTGGAATGAGGAATGCGCGGGAACAATTATATTGTCACGAAGGTGTTGATCGCGGTCCACCTGCGCCGGCGCAATCGGCGAGCGATCGGCGAGCACGCGAGGTTCGCGGGCGTGAAGATACACTGTCGCAATGGGAATAGGGTTCGCTTTATTGAGTCGTCATAATTAGAGAATATACCTCTTTTTGGTGCGCTCTCTCGGAAGTGTCGCGTGTGTCAAGTTGGATATAGAATAGAGACAGTTTTTAATCATATCCATATCAACATTAACTAAAGGAGTTTTTTTTCAGACTTCTCAAATCATTTAGTGCGGTTATGAAAGAAACTGCATCTGGATTAAAAAATGGTAATGTCATATTGCAACCGAGTATTACGAATAAATTATAGAGGATTTCGGATTCAAAAAGCATGTAATACCCAGATGAATTGTTAAGTTCCGTGTTATCATTATGAAAGGTGTTCCCATCAATTTGCAGGCTTATATTTATGGTTGGTCGGTGTGTACAGTTGTCAGACGATAAACGATAGACGAGGCGCCTCACACATTTCATTGTTTGCCAATTATATTTATTACTTTACGCCTGTCGATTGCATTGAGTGAGCAGCAAACTTGCAATTTATTGAGCACGTTTTATAACTTGCGATTGATAAAATTACTCGGTTTGTTTTAGTTGGTACAATGTAACCTGGATTTATGGGGTCTGCTTTGTTTGCTTTTATGTTTGTATCTTGCTTTTGCTCTACACAAGTAAAAGATTTCTCTACAAAATTAATGATTTGACTGTTTCTTTATAACTATTTGAGAAAAACCTCACTGATGATGGGGTGATTTGTATTGTACCTTCAAATCATAAGTACTTATTTTAAACTCAAGCTCATGATACTTCCTATACATATATCAATATACACCAGTCGCCATTGCGTTTATGATCAATTGAACGTTATCACGAATTCCTAAGATATTTTACATTCATAGTACAGTCGAGAAGTCAAGATCTGAGAAATGAGTTTTGTGATAGTGCTTCCATACTTATATGACTTCGACGAAGTGTGAAACGCCCTGTGCACGCACATAATCGCAATTTCCACGTCTCGCCTTTTTGTCCGTATGTACTTTGAAATAAGAAATCTGATTTGAATTTGAATGCATCATTCGGCAAACGAGCCAAGAATAACCCCCACACTTAACCCTGATAGATACAGAGCGTTGCATCGAATGAGTCAGTTGCAGCAGAATCGAGTGAATCATCGATCGCAACTCGATAAGCATCGCTATTCGAGTCTACACGTACAAATATAATTTACGATGTATCTGCGCCGTGGTGCGACCGAATTCCGACGATAATGCTGCATTGATATGGACTTTGAATGATGTTACATACCAATGTTTGACTACAAAGTGCGTGTAGGTGCATACGCATATATTCACAGTTGTACCTAGTTTACCGACACAATTGCACATAACATAATGAAGCATGGTGTTGTTCTAGTCAGCAACTTCCATCACGGAGGTAGGTTCAGGGGGAATACGTATTCATGACACGCATGAACAAAACAATATAAAAAAGCTGTAAGTAATATGGTAACAAAAATATCATACATGTATTGATTTATCAATAAATCACGACATAACAGCTCGATGAATATTATTGTGTTGACTTTTACGAGTTGTATAATGGAAGTAAAGAAAGATATTTTTTGTCCTGTTAAATGAAAGCTCCTAAAAGCCCGCGCATATGATAAATAGATACAGGTGTATTGTTAAAATTATAAAGCTTACTATCGTTCATTACATAGCCTAGTAGGTACTTATGGTATCTACATTTACATCTCAAAGAAACGAGTTTTCATGTTAATACATGAAGGGCGGTTGACTGATCATGATGATAACGCGATACGATAACTCAAGATAAACATAATTTTAAGAGGAAAAAATATAATGTTTGCCTGGAGGGCTGTCCTCCCTGCCATTTCCGATTTTATCAGCAAGCACTCAGACCATAGCCTACGGCCTAAAAATGTTATAATTACTATTATAAGGTTACTCGCCTGAAGCATTTTCATAAATAGACCGGACTTAATGTTTTCCCCCACCAGAAATGAATAAAGCCCAATTAAAAGAACGAACGTTATGACATGACCTAGTATGATTGTTTTGTTTTCATTCTAGTGTAAATTAAGGTGTAAGTGTCCCTATAGTGTACCTGTTTTATTGCTTAGGTAGTCCTTCGTGCTGGATCAACAGATTTCACTGACATCTTCGTCACTGCCAGAGTTTGCAAACTTGGGACAGTCTGTTCATAAACCACTCATTTCACAATGCCACAATAAAACAGTCAATCAAAACTTCAACTCCAGACCAGGTCACATTCCTTGACGTCACATCCGCGCACGTAGCCACCGTCTGTGCGCAGTCTAGCCGCCATGCACGGCTATCTGCGCGTACGCAACCCGCTTGCATCGCCCCGAGACATCAGCGCCATCTCTGTTCAAAAATGTCACAAGTTCACAACTCGCCGCCGAGACCACCGAAATCAAACTTTACTACTGTCGAATTAAGGTTTTCATTTGATTCTTCCTTTTGTACTTTCAGGAGTTGCTTTTGTAGTGTGTTTTATGTTAAATGCTGTAGGGTTTCTTATATTTGTTTCTGAATGTGGCGGTTAGGACAGTGATGTTCAAGCGATTGTGTCGCGAAAACGCGTGCATCGACTGACCAATTCGAAATTCGAACGATCGATACGGAATACGGATCCATCGGTAACGAACGGTAGAATGTGTCCATTTGTAAAAACGATTAAGCCCGTATTTTACCAACGAAAGAGTAACTTTTACTTGAGCGTATCTTCTACTTTTTCTTAGACACCAGTGACACCTAGATCGGTCTAAGAAGGCCACATTGACCAATTCATTCATTTCCCGAATTGCCAGCAGATCCTTAGCAATTCCTCTAATTTTCGTAAAATGTCATTTGTCATACAAGTTATCCCCGGGATTCTCGGTAAGTATAACTTTTTGTTGGTAAAATCCAGCCTGAGTAGGTATTATTTTTAAAAGTACCCAGTGAAATTATGTATCAAAATTAAAGCAGTGATAAAATTAAATTATTCATACATGGGAGGATATGCGTCTAAGTAGATGGAATGTTACATAATGTAGAAATAACACAAGCACACATAGCAAAAAAAAAACGTGTGAAACATTTTGGAGAAAACTGGGCTTTTATGCTAAGCGACATTTACATTTACATTACATACATAACGTGTAATGTATTTTGTATTTGTATTTTATCTATTTATTTGCATCAGCGCACACACACACAATATAAAACATAGAAGAATAGCGCTAAACAAAACAACATATAAAACATACAGACGTTAATTCATTTACACCTTGTCTATACAAGGTATGCACGCACGTACATATTGCTTCTGGCTGGCCCCACCCTAGGATAGGATACCCTGTTGCATGGGAACCAGAAACAGCGACATCAGACATTTAACCACGACCTGGAGACAGATTCTGATTCGCATTTCTTCTTCCCCAGCCAGGATTTGGATCCGGAACCTCTCACTTAGGAAGTCTCGACCACTACGCCACAGATGTCGTCAAAGCTATCGTCACACACACTCAAAGCTGAAATGATAACGCTAACATACAACTTAGGCAGCACTTAATTGTAAACAACATGTGCATTCGGTAGTATGCAATTATTTTATAATACTTTTATTCGATTCTTCTACATCCGTCAGCCTGTCACATTGCTAGTTAATCGCTCAGTCGATTTCACGCTCGCTGCGCTCAACTAATGACGGTAACCGAGCGATAGCCGAGCGATAAGTAAGCGATAACGCGTCAATAGTGGGTGCGTGGAGTAACCGCGGGTAGAGCAGTTAAACGCAGTTAAGTTAAAATTGTGGACTGATTAGGAGTTGCTGATAAAAATGGAAACTTCACTATGTAATGCTATTGTACCTACCTACATTATTGGACGCAGTATAAATATTTAATACAGTCACATACTTTTGGCTTTTGGCCCAACTCTAAGATAACACGTGTACCCGAAAACAAAGACACGGAGAATGATTTCCTAAACTAAGATTTCCTAAATTTGAAAAGGAAATCTTTAGACACGTCAATCAACAAGAATGTGTATGATGAAAAACATCGGCAGGAAACTTTAATTATATCCATCCATAACTCTGCAGCGACCTCTGTAGCTTAGTGGTTCAAGGGTCCTTTATGCAGAAGTCCCCGGACCGAATCCAGGCGAGGGAGGGAGGACTAAAAATTACGCCGCTGTTTTTCCACGATACATTAACTACGACATAGGCCAAACCATAGAGTCCTCCTTTCATTATTATGTATGGGCCAAACCAACTTACAATGGATAACCATAGACGTCGGAGCGAGAGTGTCAACTGCGGCGCCGGGCTACTCCTCAATCAGGGAAAATGAAGCAATAAATAACCAAAGATGACAACCACTGTGCCTCTCGCACTCCGTATGCATAAATGCCTGAGACGCTTTTTTGTGTCAAATTCTCCAATAACAACATTTTTATAACCGTTTTTTATTAAACCATAAACAATCCTCATCTCATGCAGATCCTAGACCCCCCCCCCCCCCCAGCAGAGGTCAGATATTTCAATCCTCGATCGGATATTGGCGGGTGTCGTCGTGAGGCCGCATACATCTGCGGCGGCCTTCCGTGCCGTGTGTGGGCTCCCTTATCGCGTATTGAAATCTTCGGACGAACGCGTTGCCTGTTTGCGGGATGATAGTGCCTTTGTTATGGATTTTCCGATTTGTTTATTATTATAATATTTTTTTGGGGTTTCGGGTTAAGCATATAACAACTGCTTTTGATAGCTTTTGTCTGCGTCGGTTGGTCCTCTGAGGGACAGGTGCATGTTTGTGCTGGTATTTGCTTATATTCGTAGACGTTGGCTTGCCTGCTGAGCTCCTACCTTATTATTCTATTATATCCCTGATACTCATACCCAATTTCATCGACAGTTAGGGGACACTTAGCTCTTTTAAGCGATTGTTTTCAAGGCAGGCCCCTTAAATTCCCTAGTAGCTTAGGTCAAAGCAAAACAACCGCTAGGTGGCCTTTGAAAGTGTAATGAAGTTGTTACGTATTGTGCTGCGCGCCACCTGTGGCCAATCTCAGTGACTAATAAACAAGTATCGAGTAAACTGCGTCTCATTTCTGCTCCGACATTACATTGGCGATGAGAATAAAAACTAAAAATAATAGAAACTAGTGGCTCTGTGAGCTGTAGACCTCGCGAGTATGTCGGTGGGAAAGCTGAACTGCTAACACACATAAAAAAAATAACCCAAATAATTTTCTTTCAATAACACATACAAACTTATGAATGTACCTGGTTACGTACATGCAGTATGAAAGTATTATTATTATTATTATTAACTTAACTTTGTAAACTACATTTCGCGATCTTTTATACAACCTATTGACTTTTTACTAAAATTATATAATCTGTTTCACTCTCATCAAGCAGCACATTTGGTGGCATAGGAGTTCCATATTATATCAAATTGCTACGCAAGGTGATTTTTGGATCTAACGTAGGTGCTATATAGGTGGTTAGAACCTATATAGCACCTATATGCAACCAAAAGGCGAAAAATAGCAGCCTATTTTAAAGATCTAATAAGGTCTAAACGCGTTTAAATTGCTACCGTTGGTGAAAATTGGAACTTCAAGTGCAAATTGGACTGATTGAACGAATGATAGTCTATTCAGTTCGTTCATTAGATCAGTGTAGTACTATTAGTGGCAAGCAGGATTGTTTTTGCTTTGTTTTGTTTGTGTAAGTAGACTGAGTGATTATATATTGGAACTGGTAGAGATGAAGGTAAGTGCGTTATTAACGAATGGTGATGGCTAGACTTCTACACTCTAACAACAACATATTTACGTAATTAGGTACATACGCATGTTCTGTCTTAGGATCAGATAAAACCGGTGCAATTTTGATTTTATTGTGAAGTGCATATTATATTTCTTATAAGATTTTAATGCGCCATCGTTCTGATGAAAATTTCCTCAAAAAAAATATAATAATTAATTGTAACATAACCTCACTTTTACATTTTCTGTTGAAAATCTGGAATCTGGTGGTCAGAATGCGATTATTTTGTTGCTAGAATGTATCAGATACGCGTCAAAATTACGTTGTAAACTTGTTATTGTTTTAATCGTCTCAAAATATTTGCAATTTGCGTTCGCCATCTTTTAATCATGGCGATCAAACCAATTACTTGCAGTTGCAATATCAGCCTATTTACTCCATAATGGCACCTATAAATCCAAAAATCACCTAAATGCACCTTCGAATTTATCAAATGAGTGAATATTAGACCCTGTAGTAACTATTTTCGGTTTCAATTGGTGATCCGGGAGAAAACAAAAAAATACTTGGGGCCAGATTCTGAAAGCGAATCGCATGTACTACTAAGCGAGATCGCGATCGAAGGGTTTATGGGCTCTGCTCGAAAAGGGGTGTTATGATTTTATTTAACGCGTGTGTCACTCTGGGTATCTGTGTATCTGTGTCTCTGTCTCTCAGCTCGCGGAGCGTAAACGGGTGAACCAATTTGAATGTAGTTTTTTTTATTCGAAAGTAGATTTCTTGGGCATGTTCTTATGGTACCACCGAGCTGGTCTGATGATGGACTTCGAAGGTAGGAACAATTACGCTGTAATACATCTTAGCTGTATTGAAAATTTCAAATACCGGCATACCGAAATTTCGGTATTTTTTAAATGCTGCTGGTACTGTTTAAATTATTCCAAGAACGATGAGTAAGTCATTAAAACAGTTTTCTACGCTATGGCAGAAACACTCGAACTGTTTTAAATAATAATAATACATTTCACGTACCTACTTTTAGAGAAAAACGTTACAACAAAAGATATTGGTATTGACGACCTCTGTGGCGCAGCGGTTGCACGTCTGCCTACCATGCGAGAGGTCCCGGGTTCGAATCCCGGCTGGGGACAAAAAAAAATACCCCAAGTCTTGGATGTTTACATGTTTGTGTTGTCGCTTTTTCTGGTTCCCACGACACAGGGTATCCTAGTGTGGGGCCAGAAGCAATGTAAGTGCCTGTATGTAAATGTTATGTTATGTTATTTATTGTTGAAAGCAGTCACCAAAAAAAATTCAGCGTGAATAGCCTAAAATAGCTCAACTTTGATCGAGAGATATTACAAATTGAAAGTGGTCTCGGTACAAGATACGTCTTCACAACACGCTTGAAAAGTTTATACCAAGGCCATTTTGTTTTGGTAGGTAAGCCTTCTTTTAATGAAACTAAATTTAAATGATATGGCAATGTCGTCCCCGGACTTCTACAAAGACTTTAAATATTCATTGATGAATTACGACGTCTCTATTTATTCTGTAGAACTTTTAGAAAATAATTATAAAATTAATAGTTTTTAATTACTTTTGTTTTCATACAAATCTCAGAGCTCAGAAATTCATTTTTTCCTTTTGGCCACTTCAAGTTTGGCTGCCAGTGATGTTTTAATTAAATACTCTTTGGAGCGTTGAAATGATGTTTTGCAGTCTGCATGACATTGACATAATGAGTGAGTGAACCTCATTGTACGGAAATTGTAGATGGATGTCTCACGTTTTCCAGTAGGTTGTAGACAGTGCTGCTTACGGCGGCGTTTAGTAGGTACTAAAGGCCCTAAAAGCGCGGCAAGCTTTGAATCAATTCAAATGTTATTTTTCAACTAGCTACAAAGTTATTCTGACATAAGATGATAATTTGAACAAAACTGAAATCTCTTATTAGAGATAAGCTCGCCTTTGTACATATTTTTTCTAAGTTAAGCTATTTTTTTACTGTCATGTGAGTACAATAAAGAAATTACAATAATTACAATTACAAAACTTTTTGGGTATTTCATGAAAAATACAGTGACAGTTCACACATATACAGGGTGGAACAAACGAATGGGCCCTGGAGGGAAAGTACCTTAAAATCTCAAGATATCCGTCCGTCCGTCCGTCTGTCTGTCACCAGGCCGTATCTCATGAACCGTGGTAGCTAGACAGTTGATATTTTCACAGATGACGTATTTCTGTTCCCGCTATAACAAAAAATACTAAAAACAAAATAAATTTAATATAAAGGGGGCTCCCATACAACTAACGTGTTTTTTTGCGATTTTTTATAGATAATGGTACGGAACCCTTCGTGCGCGAGTCTGACTCGCACTTGGCCGGTTTGATGTTTAACGGTTTTTGTGTAAATATTTATGGGGCTACTTAGCTATCTTAGTTAGTTTTACAACTTCAAGTGTCATTGTCGTTCTATATAAGTGAAAATTGGTACTCTCGCTTCTTGGCGACCCCCATAAAGAACTCAAAGTAGGATATTAGTGCATATAACAACCTAAGCTTATAGCTGCCACTATAAGTCATTAAATACACTAATATGCCATTCTTTGGATCTCAAAGTGCCAAATAGGCATAACAGTAATTTTAACAACCCATTTGCGACTATGGGTGTCATATCAGTGAATATAAAAGCCTATTTGCCACTGTTAGTTCGAATTTAGACAATTAAGCACTACAAGTTGTTAAATGGTGGCAAAATTCACCAATATGCCATTATCAGTAATATTTTGTTCTCCTGTAGAACTTAGAGCTGAGTTAAAAACTAGTCGTTATAATCTGCACTGATATGCGACCCATTATAGTGATTTTTGCCACCAACCATGTTTAGTTGGCTGCTAAATGCGCTAATGTGCTGCTCTTTACAAATCCAACGACACCTCATTTGTTAATATCCATCGAGCCGTTTGGGTTGTAGTGATTTTTTTACACTTTAAAACCCTATATCTCCGCCATTTTGAAAAAAATCAAAAAACTGGCTCGAGTAAAAAATTCTATTTATTTTTTCAACCTGCTCACAAAATTTCACGAGAATCGGTTCATAAATGCGACCTGTAGAGGAGAACAACCGGACATACAAAAGCATTTTTGCCCAAACCTGAAACGGAGACGCTTCGCTCGCTCATCTGTTTCACTCTCATGGTCTTTACGAATCCAACGACACCTCATTTGTTAATATCCATCGAGCCGTTTGGGTTGTAGCGATTTTTTTACATTTTAAAACCCCATATCTCCGCCATTTTGAAAAAAATCAAAAAACTGGCTCGAGTAAAAAATTCTATTTATTTTTCCAACCTGCTCACAAAATTTCACGAGAATCGGTTCATAAATGCGACCTGTAGAGGAGAACAACCGGACATACGAAAGCATTTTTGCCCAAACCTGAAACGGAGACGCTTCGCTCGCTTCGCTCGCTCGGTCAAAAAGAAAATAAAGAAATAAAGTGTCCCTTAAAAGATAGGAGTTGTTTGTGAAATCAGCCATCAGTCACTTTGTAATCATTTTCACGAACTATGATCTTTATTTTGCGTCGAAACGGTAATTAATCTATTAGAAAGTATCTTCGTACCTGCGGTGATGGACAAGCCTCATGTCACCTTAAATTGAGTATTGAATATGTGGCTAAACGTGGGGAAAACTGTGCCTCTGCCGAATAAACATGTACAAAGGCGACGTTATGTCTATGTTGTATGTGTATTAATCTCCAGAGCTTGTTACATTACGCTGTCGGCAGGGCACGATTTGTATAGACGTCTCACTCATATGGAACGACTAGAAAGAGACAGTGAGTCAGACAGGGCCCTGCCGACAGCGTAGTCTAATAGGCCCATCTAACTTAACTGGAAACGAAACATTTCATTTTCATACAAACCCAACACAAAATTGAAAGCAACTAATGAAAATTCAGTTTTCACAATAATCGAGGCGTAAACGATTAAACAGACATATTTTAATTCGATTCAATATACAAGGTGTTACTTGTATCCAGTGAAGCGGGGATGATACCGAGCTTAAGGTGCTTACATACTTGTTGTGTTTAGGATAGAAATTAAATTAAATGCCGCCATGAATTTCAGTATTTTAACTTCATTTAAATAGGACTAGAAAATGGTACCATTCTTCCGATGAGGATAGTTTTAAATAGTCAATTTACACGTTGATCAGTATATAAAATTTTCTATGCAATTTCCTCCTACGCTCCTATTAGTGTTCAATTTTTTGCAAGTAGAGTTATACAGGGTGTAACAGAAAGGGGTGTACAAGCCGAAAGAGGGTTGTTAGGGACATAATTCTGAACAACTTTCACTCGATCAGAGCAACTTTTTATTTATTAACTCAGTACATTTCGGGCTTAGCGCTCAGCTGATCTGTATGATGGAAAAATAAAGTTGCTCTGATCAAGTCGGTCCCATAGTGAAAGTTGTTCAGAATCATGTTCCTAAAAACCTTCTTTCGGCTTGTACACCCCTTTCTGTTACACCCTGTATTATCAGCTGGAAGAAATATCTATTTAAATATTTACACATAATGTTTTCTTATAATGTCAATACTTTTCAAACATTTGTCTGCAATAAAAAAATATGAAGTTACAAATGTACATCCCAATCAGATAGATTTTCAGAACAAATCCCGACAATCCCGCATCCCTCAAATCTCATTAACAGACAGTGTGAACGCTCCTTTACCCGCTTGGTAAGAACAAACAGCTCAGCCCCATCTCTTTCAGGAAATTAGCACCGCTTCCCTCTGGATTATTGTGAAATAAGATATTGTTGGAATACATTTGTTTGTTAAGTATTACAATATCTCTTTGAACGATGGCTCTTTGTTCGTGCAGCTTTATATATAATGGAAGGGGTTCATTGATTCCACGGATCGGATTGTGTTAATGAGTTTATTTTGTAAGTATTGGATTATGATTTATAGGTAAACTTTTGAAGTCTGTCTTCAGGGCAATTTTTGAAACATTTTTAAAATGTAAATTTTTCCCTGCGATGCTATTACGTTACTCCCCAGAATTTTCTGGATAATCATAGTTTTAAACAAGACCCAAAAGGCCCACTTAAAAAACATTTGGTTTACATTTAAAAATGCCTGCCAAAATACTTTATCAAAACACAGAATCAATACAAAACGGGTGTATTTACATGCTCGCCGAACCCCCTGACCGCAATTCTCGTCTGTTTGTCAATCGCGCTGACAAGGCGCGGGGTGTCTTCGCGCGGGTTTCAATTTCCTGCGAACGTCCGTCACGGGTGTGTGCATATTTATTTATTTATTTATTTATTATTCACCCGTGTCACTGTCCCGCCCGCCTCCCAAGTCGCTGCCGAAGGGAGAGGACCTTGACATGGAAATATTTAAAAAATAAGCATTGTATCGACCATGTGTATATGTACAGTTTTCTCTATTTATATCTACCTCGGAACAATAATTATACCTCTATGTTAATATAGCTAATTAATGTCCCCACCGAGGGGCACATGCCTTTGCCCAGATACGAGTAAGATTGAGCCATACTTCACCACGCCGCTGGTCAGTGCAGGTTGGTGGAGGGGTTTTACGACTAAGATCCGAAACAAGAGCTTCGACACACTAATTATCTCATTGGTCAGCCCGGGATTCGAACCTGCATCTCCTGCGTAGAAGTAAGCGTGAACCGTTTGGGGATGAGAAGGTTTTCTTCCAATGTTTTCTATCAAATTACTTTCGAAGCCACGGATTTGTAGTGATGAAACTGTAATTTTATCATAGCTGAGACATCTTTCAGTATTGAGAGCGGTTTTAAGGGTCCCGTACGCGAAGGGTGCCAAACGGGACCCTATTACTGAGACTTCGCTGTCTGTCTGTCTGCTCCCATACAACTAACGTGATTTTTTTGCGGTTTTTTATACATAATGGTTCGGAACCCTTCGTGCGCACTTATTATACCTTATACCTTAACTCCTTACTCAACTCACTGAGACATAATGTAAACTAAGACCCCTTTACTCTAGATTCTAGAGCACAGTAATGTCCATGTTGCAGTAATCGACGTTTAAAGATTTCACCCACTTGTTTATTCCCGGGTGAATTTATCGCCCCGCCCCCCGCTTCATTTCCTGGACTCGCCTTCTGCCAACCGCTGTGTGGGTTAATTTAGAGGAGTGAGAGATTTGATGATAGAGATACGGCCTCCATTGACAATGACCAATAAAACTTCCCGCATGTAGATGTGACTAAAGAGATATCTCTAATAGTTTTCGAGATACAAGCAAAATAAAACTTCCCGCCCCTCCCCCACCGCCGGCTCACTCTTCACCCTCGGGGACTTTTCGGGGAGTATGTTCATCTGGACACCTCAAGGAATAACTCTGCCAATTTAAAAAAATACACGAGTTATTTGGTCTGAATTTCTTAATTTTCCTATGCTACAAGTAGTAACACAGGACTGAGGCTGGATTTTACCAACAAAAAGTTATGCGAAAATAACTACTTAACCCGAGGATAAATTGTATGACAATGACGAAATGAGGTCATTCTTTGAAAAAGTAGAAGATACTCTCGAGTAAAAAGTTACTCTTCCTTGGTAAAATTCGCTCTGAATGAATAGAGAAAGTCTATCCTATTACTTCCATTATTTGGAGGATAAATAATTTGCGTACGATTAAAGTTATATATCTCTAGAAACTGAAATTACTTTTATGACAAAATGTAAAACTTGACACGCCAATAATGTTCTTAAATTTCCATTTTTCTACAACGTGTTTATGTAGCAGGATAATTTGATATGTAAAATTTTCGCGAAAATTAGGTAAGGTTAAGTTAGGTTAGGTTAGTTTTTTCGCAAAATCCCTAGAATTATCGCGAAAATTCGACTTATCAAATAATCCTGCCACATATACAGCTGTATAGCTCTCTCACTCCAACAGCCGTATACACCCTGTACAACATTTTATTAGTAAGGGGGCGAGAGTCGCTACATCTTTTCACTTGGGCCACGCCATGTCGTCAGGATGCGGGCCGATAATCGCATTGTTTTGTTTTCGATGCATTTGTAGTTCTAAAGACTGTAAATGTCTGACATTTTGTTATAGTCTTTTATCGCACTTGCTACTTGAGAGTGTAACACCACTTGCTTGAGAGTGGTGTTGAAATGTTCATTTGGCTCTGCCCATATAAATCCAAATTAAATTTTACTTTCTGTATCAGTTGTGTTTGTTATGTTTGAATTCGGTACCTCGGTATTCAAAAATTATCATTAACATGCATTTATGTTACATAACTTAACTGAGAGGTCTATCACATTAACTCTAAGGACATGGTTTCGACATTGTTATTTTTTCTCATTTAATAATTCACTTATTTCTATCTAATTTCAGGTAAGCACTCTACTCCCAATGATAGTAATCTTCATTACACGTAAGTATTAAAACAAAAATTAATACGGCTAATATAAGTTCATGTCTTTATTGATATTTAGTTGACGCGCGTCGTCTGCTTCTTTCCCGGAAGAAAAACCAGTCTTCAAAACAGTGTTGTCGGAGACGTAATTGTGTTTCATGTTAAATTTTCACAAAAAATCCGACACAGCGTATCAATATCACCCTCGACGTCGCTGCGAAAGGCCATCAAGTTTTACTGAGTGCCTGATAGTGTCTTTGGAGCACCGCCACTGGAGCCCTAAGAAGGACGAGGCGCGGCCAATCTGCCCCGCGGAGCCCGATCTAGAGCTCGAGTGGCCGGTAGGTGGCGTAATGCTCGTCGATTGTGTTTGAGTTCGGTTGAGGAGTTGGGTGGTGGGGATTTCAGTGGAAAGGCTGATGCGTAGGTATGGGATTATGGTCGTATTGCTTTATTATATACAAAGGAGAGGAAAAAGACAGGACAGGTCCGTCTTTTATAAATAAACAAACGTTTATGAAAAGAAGTATTTCATTTACAAACCTAAACTTTTTGAAGTTGCCTGCGGCATAGGGTTTATATGAAAGAATATAAATGACTAATTAATTGTCTTGTCATCAGTTTTTAGGGTACCGTACCCGAAGGGTGCCAAACGGGACCCTATTACTGAGACTTCGCTGTCCGTCTGTCCGTCCGTCCGTCCTGTCTGTCACCGGGTCCGTCTGCACGAACCGTAATAGCTAGAAAGCTGAAATTTTCACAGAATGTGTATATCTGTTGCCGCACCAACCACAAATACTGAAATACGAGAGATATTGCAAATTAAAGGGGGCCCCGATACAAGAGACGTGTTTAGATACACTTACGCATTTCAAAATGGAGATCTTGACTGAAACTGTTTATTTATTGTCATAGCAACCATGTCATAGACACATATACTACACATTTAAATATGATAGCATATTTCGTGTCAACCCACATGGTTGTGGTAGCTCAGCCGGTATGATGTAGACTCTCAATCCGGAGGTCGTCGGTTCAAATCTCGTGAAGACATAAACTTTTTAAATTTTCTTTTTGTTTATTTTTTTATTGTTTTGAGTGCTTTTGATTTGTTGTACGATGGTACGGTACCCTTCGTGTGCGATACCGACCCGCACTTAACCGATTTTATTTATTTACACTGTGGAGAATCATTCCATATCTCCATAGCCGGTTGGTATGTATAGTTAGCCTTATCCCCCTGTGGTATAAAACTGGGTATGTGTTCTGTACTGTACACCTTAAAAGGCATGTCTCTTAATTTGAGCACCAGTCAGACAATCGACAAGAAAAAACAATGAGTAAATTCCTAGCATGAAGTGTACAATCCGATACGGCAGACAAGTGGGCATCCAGCTGCTGGTCAATCTACCATCTCAGGCTCATAACTACCCTTCAGAGCTCAGGATGGAGAGTCACGTCCCCTCGAACGATCAAACGGGTAGTAATCGAACTGTTGAGAAAATTAATATCATTTGGCAAATTAAAAATAGAGTCTTTAAAAAATTGTATTTCTGAAAATTCCGACTTACCTGCAGACTGCAATAGGAATAGTAGATACATCTAAATTCGGGGGGGATTGGAAACTAAAATTCACAAAAATTAGTAACAGAATCTTCTCTTGAATTTTGCATGTCATCCATCATCATTGTTACCTTGAAGGGTTAAAGGCGTGTAGAAATGTCAAACAAAAGACAAACGACTCTAGGCCACGAAATTAAAACAATCGTCAGATTAGACGTTCTATTAGCACCTCGCATATTAAAACTATAACAAAAGCGTTTGTTAATATGCACCTTATGACTTATGGTATATTGAGGTCATGACAGCCAGTTTCAATATGCTGTAAGGTGCTTATTCCATTGGACTTACATTGCGTAAGAGCAGGTATAGAGTTCTACGCAGAGATAGCACGCAAATGTTAGCTGGTTCCCACGAATTCAGCTGTAGTATGTTTAGTAGTTTATTAAACTTATTTGTATTTGAGTACTTACTTGACTACTAACATATTCTTAATTCTTATTTACTTACCTACCCTTTCCAACTAGGGGTCAACACTAAAATATAGGGCTAAGAAATTCGCTTACCTAAAATCCGTCTTTGCAGATTTTTGTATGTGCCTACTTTGTGCGTTGTTTGTTATTTTCGAGTTGATATCGTTGGTACTCTTTACAGACACTTCTCGGGATGCAAAATCACATTAGCACCAACGGTTTATCACAATCTCGGATTACGCCAAACTAGAAAGTTTACTGAAGCAAACACCAACAATCAAGTTGCATAATCAACGGACTCAGAACTACTATTGCAGATTAATCCAACACCTAAGTATCTTGAGATCGCCAACATCGATCTTACTGCAATCGGCGACTGAATTATTTGTGTAGTTAGAAACACGCCTTGCACCGGTTGACAAAGTACACTACGTGATATTGCAGCCATTACTCCCTGTGATTCATATCGAATAACCCCCCCCCCCCACAATACCCCCCACAAGCCTGACTCTCCCCCCCAAAGACTTCTCTTAGCCTTCCTTCCCTTTCGCACAGATAACAGTCCGCACGTTTGTCCAGATATACCTATTAAGGATGCAAAGCAAAGCTCAACACATAAATAATGCCAAACTTGTACATTCACGAACTTTGGCGCCCGTATTGTTCATAATATTGAACTTTGTTCGCTGTATTTGGCTGAATACACAGATAGCCGAGGCCCCGATGAAACGGAACGCGGGAAAAAAATAAAAGAAAATTAAAGTCAAAGTGACAGTTCGAAACGAAAGCGCTAAAACTAGCGCACGTTCCTTCACAAGAGGAGAAACAATCAACAAATTCGCATCGAACAATGGATCCGACATTTATTGTCCACTATCTCAGCATTCCACCTCCGTTGTTTATAACAGAGACGCCCAATTTGCTGTGGGACTTTTTATCTCATTTTTCCTAGCTTTTTTTCTACACACCGTCGAACAACGAGCCGATATGACAGGTCTGGATGTTGTACACGCCGTATCGCCGGTCGGGCACGACGAAAAACGAGAATCGAGCAATCGAGCAAAAACAGAAGGAGGCAAGCTGTAGGCCAGGGGCTGCGAGCGCAGGCGGCCACCCGTGACAATTGCATCTGCAGCCGGGTTCAGCAGACTCCGCGTTGGATTATAACGCCTCTCTATTTCGATTAAGTCTCGATGGATTTGTTTTAGTCCCGACTCTATTCCCGCGGTGTTTTCAATTTTGAGCCTATCTTTTGATTGTTTCATCCGGAATTCCTTTACATGTATTCGTATAAAGCAGATCTGCAATTTTCTGAAAACCTTTATGTAAAAATGTTCTCCATAACGTCACCTTCTACCGGCACAGTGGTTCCGTTCGCTGCACAAATAGTGTTTAGTATTCTTATTTTAATCGAGTAGGTGTATCGAGAAGTCGAGTGTCGGCATCGAGTCGGTCGTGTGGAAGGGCGATAGTGACGGACGGTGGACGTCGTCGCCTCTGAGAGATATGTCGGGCGAGACGCCTCCGCAAAACTCTATTCATATTTTTGAGATTTTTCTCAGCGAAGCATTTTCGATTCCGCGTGACGGCGCTTCTGACGAGTGATTGGTTATGTTTGTATAATAAAAATGTAAGAAGTATATAACAAGTGAATAAACACACAAATACACACCCTAACACACCCTCTCACACACCCTCAAACACACACACTCACTTACCCTTACACAAACATTACAAATATACTCCTCACATTCTCCTTACTATATTTAATTTAAATCACGTAAGTACCCTATAAAATTCTTATTTCCTAAAACTCTACAACGTGCATAATAATAAGATAACTGTAAGATAAAGTTTTTTTTTCTCTTTTACTTGCTTATCTTCTGTGGATATCTGTTACCGGCTTAATTTTTGTATTTACATGTTGTAACTCATTTATTTTATATGCTGTTGATATCCCAAATAAAATAAAATAAAACAAAATAAAGTAGGATGTAGAGTCCTCACACACACACACACACACACACACACACACACACACACACACACCCTCTCACTTATTTACACACCCCCAAACACACACTATACAATATACACTCTGCATTTCTAAATTGTAACTAGCCTATTATTATTACTTTTTTTTTTTTTTATTTGTTTTTCTCAAGTACTTGTATTATTCTTGTTAGAACCGTCTGAATATCCAAATCTTACCACAAACGCCTCGGACGAGGTACGGGCCTGCGAGCCATAAATACAGGTTATATTATTATCCTAGTTATGGCAGCAGTCAACCACCATTTTTAAGTGTACCTACCATTTTCCTTGAATAAATACTTTTACTTTTTTACTTTTTTAATGTAATTTATCATTAAAGACACATAAATATACACATGCATATACTTTGTGTCTTTGATTGTTGTGTGTAAGAATAGACTGCTTTACTTTACCCTTTTCCAGATAAGATAATATTCCTTTAAATACTTTCACTAGCCGGAAATGCTAAATGGCGAATGAATTTGGATGAATTGAAAACGTCTCTGGATATGTGCAGCCGGAATTGCTTTTTAAACTAGACAGTAGCTGCATCAGTTCGATAGACATATCCAATTTCTTCAAACAAAAACCGCGAGCGATCACCGCGCCGTCAATCACGAGACGTTCGGAACTTTGACAGTTTGAAAAAGTGTTCCGAATTGCCGAGAGGAAGCTAGCAATCGAGATCTCGATGCTTTTCGATGTGGCATTTGTTGCAATAGTGCGGGGCGGGCCGTCAACCAGGCGATGGATTCGAAAATTAAAATCTCGCGTTAGCTTGATGACGGCTGTCGCGCCGGCCGCTGTGTGGTTGCCAGTTCGATTTCAGGCTTGTTCTAAATATGTCAACACTTCTTTGTTATCGAGCGACGCGCGCTCGGAAATGAAAGTCCATCCAGACGACTCCATTATCGACACATCGGGTATATTATTGCGTTTTGTTCCACTAAATTGACAGGCTATTTAATGGCGAGCTGCCAAAAATAATGAAACTCTGAACGTTGTACATAATTGTACATCATGCATCACAATTGTTCGACTATACTAACATTAGAGAACGCGTCAAGATCCAAAAAATAATTTCAACTTTGTCGCTCACCACTGAAGAAGACTTGTATGAGTGACATATCGGGGGCTGGCAGTCGACTGCGGAGATACCCCGGTATTTACCTGCCACTGCGTCGCTCACTCGTCAACGCGAGCTAAGCCCTTCTCAGACTATTCGGAACGGTTGAAAAAGTTTGCGTCTGCGTTGTGTGATAGCGAAGCCGCCATTCGAGTGTGAGGGTACTTACTTTATAAGTGGCATGTGGGATCGAGTTAAAATTATAGACGTTTATAGTTTTCCAGGTTTTCTAGCATGAATTGCTCGCTAAAACATGTTAAACTTAGTCACGCCGTAAGCCATGCGGGGTGCAAAGAAGCATCGTTAACATTTAACAATTACCAAAACTTAAAAGAACAATAAACACAGCTTGTGCCATTTCTCTTTCTTCCCTTCGTCTAAATTTTACGCTGTGTACTGTTAAAACAAACAAACAATCATAGCACTAACCGCCGCCATACTCAGTGTCATGAACCCTTAATTACCCTTAACCCTTAATTAATGAATCGTTAAACGTCTCTGGGTTCGGTCGTTAGACTTTTCCGCACATGACATGATAGAGACAGTGCTGCCCCCCTAGACAAGACGCTATTATCGTTGGCACGAAATGCTAAGAATATGTATGCGATTTGACATTTGGATCGCATACATTTTGAGTTTTCGTAGCGTTATTAACTTTGTCCAGGCCTACTCGTGGTGACCGGTTAACCAGTTATTTAATAGTGATAAATACCGTTTTTTCACACAGGACATTTTAGGACTAGTACCATTAATCGCGTGGAGTACCGTTTCCCGTAACGTGTTCACGTCACCTGTCCGCCGATTGCGATCGGTGAGGTCGCGCCGTCATTATGTGTGTTCAATCGTGAAACATTCTTTTGTCCCGTGCCGATAAGCGACGAAGCCTGGCGGTGAGAAAAAATTACGCTAGTGTCGCTCGGGTGTTGCAGAATTTTGCCTATGAAATTCGGCTAAAAACGAACATCGTTTTAGTCAAATCGGACCTATCGGAAATTCTGACCGGGTTAGTTTCACTAACAAAGCCCATTGTAACAAATGTGATTTTGTGAATTATAATTAAATGGTCTTACCCTGAGTTGCACGAAGCGATTTTGTTTAATAATAATGTGTATTAAATAAGAAAGGTACAGCTTCATGTTATAATAACTTTAGCACATAGGCCTACCCGTTTTGAGTTTTAAAATGTATCCTGTCCATCCTGGGTTTGCTGGAAGAAATCTCTTTTTAGAGATAAGCTTGCCTTTGTTCATGCCTTTTCGTCGTT
Source organism: Argyresthia albistria (assembly GCA_963457715.1). Taxonomy (NCBI): domain Eukaryota; kingdom Metazoa; phylum Arthropoda; class Insecta; order Lepidoptera; family Argyresthiidae; genus Argyresthia; species Argyresthia albistria. The sequence goes on from OY735255.1 coordinate 11,932,749, forward strand.
TGTGTTTTTTTTCTGATATGTGCAATAAATATATACGAAATATACGAAAACTTAACTAAAGATACATCATCTGTTTATGAGATAAGATGTCGGTAGTAAGCAAAAATAACATCAGAGTAGGGTAGGGTCCACCCTCCAAGGTAGGGTTTCCCCTGTGTTTTGGGATAAGTAGCTAGGCTCCATGAAAATTAGCAAACCTAATCAAGTATTTTTCAATTTCAATCTAAAAAGTTGCCAAATAATTTAATGTAATTTATTGGCAATAATTTCAAAAGATTGACATTTGTTTCTAATGCTAAGTATATGTTTAAAGTTTCGTGTAACTCGGAGTATGAAACTATGATAGATTTTCTCCGTTGAATAAATTAGCGCTATCGAATCGCCGATCGAGACTCGATATAATATCGATGTGTTATTATTATTAACTATTTATTCACACTAATCTATATCCACGAAGGTTGTAGATTACTGTCAACCTACATGATTATTTGTGTTTAAAAAAAATATTCGATCGTTATCGAACTATGTAATCCGGCATGTCGTTCGATACAGGATCGTAAAAATCGTTGCTTGATTAAATGCTTATCGGTTTTCTGATAACAAACCGTTTTTATGTTCGCTACGAATGAATGCAGTTTTAGTGGCGAGTTTTCTATTCCTATGCAGTTTTCTTTTTGAAAATTCGGCAGCGGAATAAGATTATTTTCTGTATATCGTTATAGTTATACAACCGTAGTACGACTATTTATAGTTATTACTTACTGTGCTAATATAAGTAAAGTCCTCTGAACTATTGTATATTTATTAGTTAGTTTCACCCAATCAGCTTTCGCGAATATTTTGCTTGAATCTGATTGGTCGATCGAATTTCAACTATTTTTTGAACTGTATTTAACATCAAAGTTAGATAGATATTTACTGCTGTAACTTGCCTGTCACCATGTTGAATGTATTGAATTATATTTAGCAATATGCAAAAATACTTCAAACACTGCAAGAATCTTATCGCACACTGAAACCTTCCGTCCATTTTAGTGAAAATTAAATGCATTTTCCCGATTTTCGCGCGTTACCTCGTGCGATAAGGATTGTTTCTCGCTTATCACTCCCCCCCTCCGCCCCTCCTTCCCCGTCCCCTCACACCCGTCTCTTATCGACAGGCTGTATGTTAAACAATCAATAAGTGATCACATTGGTTGGCGGTCGTGGCACTTAAAGTTTTTTTTTTTATATTTGTGCTCGGATTTCATATTTAATATTACAAAAAAAAACGATTTTCACAACTATCACTTTTTTTCTTTAATAGTGTCGGGCGTGTTCCGAAACTTAATATTAATTTGTCAGTCTTGCTCGTAATTTGTGAAGAAAGTTGAGTTCCATTGGCGGCTTCAGGCGCTGAAGGATGAGGTGGTAAGATATTTTAATTGTCTTAGGCCCCGATGCGCAATCAGCATTCAAAGTTTGATAGAAACTGTACAGTCTATCGCTCTAAAGACGATTTCTTTAAGATATTCAAGGTGTAATAAATCAATACCTTGAAACCCTTGAGTAAAGTAAGGAAATGTAGCCCATTAATGTCCCCACCGAGGGGCACAGGCCTTTACCAGGATACGAGTAAGATTGAGCCATACTCCACCACGCTGGCTCAGTGCGGGTTGGTGAAGGGGTTTAACGACTACTACTTTTACGAAGTAGTGATAGTAGCCAGGATCTACAGCTTATAGTCAGTACGTCTCTCCTCGGTGTATTTCCTTAGACTTAAGTAGAAATACATAACATTGTATTTTTAAGGCTCTGATATTTTAAAAGAGGTACGGGGGAGTTTCTTGCCCTTCTTTGCTCCATCCCTAAGCCCACAACTTCCGAACGGGCGGTAGTATGTAAAAATATTAATGTTATATTGACGCTGACTAAGTAATTTGTATGATTTTATGGTCAATAAAAAAAAATAACTTGAACTTGAGCTATCCGAAACACGGAGCGTCCGCAAATGTTATCTAATTGGTACATGGTCAGCACCGGGGTTCAAACCTGCATCTCCTGCGTGAGAAGCAAGGTGAAACTCACTAGACCACGGACCTCTTACTCTTGAAACCTTCTTACTTAGCTTTATGTATATCTAAAATCAATCCCGATTGCTTTCTTGTTTTTCTAATCATTCGTTTGCCTTAGTCTGGGTCTCTCAAGAGACCGATAAACCCATAGTCAGATAACTTTTTTTTATACTTATTGAACGTGTGAAATGTCAAAATCCCCAGATAAACAGACAGATAAACGTTCTCTGAGGAATGAGAGAACGGCACCTAAATGAATTATTCACACCTAATTAATTTCAAAATAATCGGGATTTGTTTAGGTTACAATTGAGATACCGGCTGCTGTTATTCGGTTTTCCAAAAATTATATACATAATAAATATTAACATAAAATATTAGCTGGTAATTGGTGCAGGAGAGAATGCTCTAACAAAACCCTCTAGAGGGAGAGCTTGGAAACAGTTGATAAATAGGTATATATTTTTTTATATTTATTTAATTATAATTATTTTTCCTTGTAATTATCATCGCCTTAAATAATAACAAGTAAGTACATAAACTTTTCAATGATAACCATTACTATAGTTTACAACATCTTTATCTAGCATTAAATTAGTGATAAAACTTGTAATCACCAAATGATATGGTGATAATATGATAAGTAATTTGATTTTAATCTCACTTATAGCTACAACTGATAACAATACTTATTACAGTTATGAAAGTTATAGCTATCAGTGATTGATATCATCTCCTATCAGGGACTTCTGATATGAATAGTTATCTGCTACCTGTCTTGAAGATATTATATCATCATAAATGTATACACGAGTATATTTTATCAAGATAGGAAAACCTTTGTTTTGTATACCTGCTCAGTTTTAAAATAACACCACAAACTAAATATTCTAAGTACTAGTATTTGGTCCGTAACCTTTCTGCCCAACAGCGTCTGCCCATCATATAGGACATGACGATAAATATGAAATTAAAGAAACTTTATTTAGAGTCAATAAGACACTTAGGAGCCATCTTAGATTAATTAAGTTCAGTTTTTTTGTGGCTTTTATCGTGGTAACTCCTAATTGGTGACAAATGACAATAGATCCATGTTTATTATTTTACTTTTATGTACTGGCATTGCACTGTTTTTTCTCTAACTCTCGATTCGATTCACATGCCACGCATTATCTGTTTAGAAATCTAATATCGAGATGATATAACTGTCTAAATTAATCGAATAATATATCTGCATCGATACGCTATGATTGGACAATTATTAAGCATTCAAAAAGCAATCGTCAACACTTAAGAAGTTTAAAGCAAATAAAGATTCGTATCTTAATTCTCATTACACAGTTTTATTAGAATGCAGACAAGTTTTTGAGTGAGACAGCAACACGATATGTGTGTGATTCTGCTTATAGTTTAAGTGTTTTTTAATACCCAATAAAAAGCTGTCATTCAAAATTGTTTCCTATAAGTAAGTAAACACTTTTCTCGTATTTAATTATCAGTTGATGTATAAGTTACTTAAGGGGGGCTCTTCAAAATCAGAACTCAGAATTTCATCTTCAGCTTAGTTTTAGAGGTCATTACCTTATTTTAATGAAATAAAAAATAATTTGTTACAATACGACCTAATAAAAGCGTAATAAAAAAGGTTAAAGCCAAGCTAAGCAAGCATAGCAGATGTTAATATCTATCATGTTGTGTGCACATACTTTTGGCGCTGGAGACAGCCTCTTTCATATGTTCTGTTTTGTGTACCAAATATAATAAATCAATCAATAAATACATAAGGCGAGCCCATCTAGTTAATCAAAGCATTGATTGATACTTACAGGCACTTAAGCAAAATTCCTAGTTTAAGCTATGTTAAGGTCAAAATCCACCTTTACTATAGTTTCTGAGAACATTCTAGTCGGCAAACATTGTGTTTGTTTAGTAACACTAAGATATTAATCTAGGAAACATTATAACTATAATCACCTCTGTTTCACATTCCAATCGCAGATGCTTGGTAGCTTGATTTATACTAATGGTTCGATATACAAGTTATCGAACATTACGATCTGTCTTGCGCCGAGTTTTCAAATAGTGGTCATAGATAATACTACTTATTAACGTATTAACACTATGATTTACATTAAGCTAAATCAATCAACAGACATAACAGAACAAATTTGTATATAAAATCGTAAGATGACTGACTACGATCAACGCAGAGCCCAAACCGCTGGAGCTAGAAACTTGAAATTTTACAGTAGTAGTATAGTAGTAGTAAGTACAGTAATTCAGTCCGTCCGAAAAACAGAATTTTTCATGTAATGCCAAGAACAAACACAGTTCTATTGATAACCAGTTATCGATATTATCAAACACCTACTCCCGATATGAGATTTACGACCAGCAAGAAGGACTTGTAGCAGTACAAATTTATCGAATACGTTTAACATGTAAATAAACGGTACATTTTATCGATAGTCGATAATTCAAGTGAATAACATTAATAGCTCCCAATGAGGGTAGATCTGTACAGATAAGGCGGAATTTCCGAATCGAAACTGCGTTTAGAAATGGGATTTTTCGATCGATTACTATAGATTTGGGTGGGCTGTCTGTGTACAAATCAGAGACTGTTGACACAAATTGGAGTTTTAAAAAGTAATTCGAGATGCCGTCATGAAGATTGTTTTCATGGCTACTGGTTATAAAAATATTACTAATTATCTTAATAGTTTTATCGCTACATTCATAACGTTTGTCGTCCATTTACGATCACAAAAATAGTACTTATAATAGTACTTATATAAAAGTTTTCTCCTTTGGAGTGGTAAAGGAACATATTTGGGGAATGTTGCATCTCAAATTCCATACCCCGTCCAGCACACACCTCTGTGCAACTTTTCAACAATAGTTTTTTACTCTTCTAAGTTCCCCTAAACAGGAACTGTTTTATCATAATTATTTATCTTATGGTGGGTTCAAGTAGGAAGTCCTTGTAATAATGGGACGGTCATGAGAGGTGACGCGTGCGCGATATTGACAACTAGTTACAAGGCGATCTAGATCTATAGATGGTTTTGAGGGCTTTTTTGTGTAAACGAGGGTGGAGTTGAGCTTTTGAAACCGATGTGTCTCGATGTGGTTGGTCAATCTATAGGTTGCTTTTAAGTTATTATGATCGCCATCTTTTAAAGCCGCCAAAGAGGAGCTTTCATTTAAAGAATCAGAGCTCTCCTTTTGCATGTAATCTTTAGGGTTCCGTACCCGAAGGGTGCCAAACGGGACCCTATTACTGAGACTTCGCTGTCCGTCTGTCTGTCTGTGTGTCTGTCTGTCTGTCACCAGGCTGTATCTCATGAACCGTGGTAGCTAGACGGTTGAAATATTCACAGATGATGTATTTCTGTTGCCGCTATAATAACAAATACCAAAAAATAAAATCAATTTAATATTAACGAGGTCTCCCATATAACTAACGTGATTTTTTTTGCGGTTTTTATAGATAATGGTACGGAACCCTTCGTGCGCGAGTCCAACTCGCACTTGGCCGGTTATTAGTATTTGAATGTATTGTAAAAATGGGTACATTTTTAACGCATGTTTTTCTCTTGTTACAGTCGAATCCCCAGGTAAGTATTTCTTCCCGAAATGAGTTAAAAACGCATCAAGCATCATTAGCGGCGATATGTTTAAGAAGATTCATTCCCGGAAGCTGTACCACGTGACGTTACATACCGAATCTTCCGGACCAGTCACACACAAACGAGTAACGTGTTACCGTAGCAGAATCGTTACTATACCAGGATCGTTACCACACCGGAATCGTTCCCTGGTTGGGTGAGAACACAATATTTATTACTTTGAGTCCTCGTGTGTGGGTACGGAGATTTTCTAATCGGTAATGATTGATGACCTTCTTGCGAATTATTTTACACACTTTTTATGATTTTATTTTCTTCTAATGTACTTACAGAAGTATCTAATTTTGCTGGTTTTTAAGAGGGATGTGTGTGCGCGAGCTCCCATACAAAAAGCTGTAACGTTTTCCACCCCTTAAAATATTTATACTTTATTGCACAACAACAGAATACAGACACTTAATAAAGAAAAAAAAACATGTACAAAGGCGAGCTTATCTCTAATAAGAGATCACTTTCATCTTTTACAATTTTCTTACATGTTTGAGATACTATGGAAAACTATATGCTCGTACGTCTTGACTTTTTGAAATATTTTATATATTTTCGCAAATATGAGAACTTTAACAAACGTCGAGCTTAGTTTTCCGTAATAAATGTAAGAAAATTGTGAAAATCGAACAAGTTTTATGGGGTGGAAAACGTAACCGCTTTTTATATCACGCACAAACATCCCCCTTAATATAAATGTCTCCAATGGTTATTGAACTTCTTTGTTCTTATTTTATCAAATCTCTGATAATATTTTTGGTAAAATTAACGCACGAAAACAAATTTTGAACCATATTTTGAGGACTTAACAGCGTTAGGGTATGATGTGAATTAAATTTTAAGTATTCATATGGCCAATTTCACCAACAATCCCTGTCTTTAGGGGATACTTTATGTCCTTTCAGGGGCCACCTACCGGTTGTTTCGCTTTGACCTAACTTTAAGGGTCATCTAGGCTACTAGGGGGTCTCCTAACTTTAAGAGGCCGGCCTCCGCAACTGTCGCTAGATAGCTAAGAAAAAGAGCTAAGTGACCCCTAACCGTTTGTGAAATCGGTTTCAGTTTCAGTTTCAGTAGATTTATTGCCATAAATGTCATCTTACATACAAGGTCTTACAGATGTAATAGTTAGGAATCAATGACATTAGATTACCATAATACCGCCCAACTAGCCAATAAGAAGCCAGCACGAACTCAACCACCTAAGACATTTAAGGCTAGCTACACACCTCGCAAGATTAATGCGTTCCGATTTTTCATCCGCGCGACACCGTCACGAGGTGCGCAAACTTCGCGCGATAAACTTTTTAAAGACTCAACTTTTGCGTGAATAAAACGACGCCAGCATATAAAAAATTGTGTATCGGGCACAGAGAGGGCGGGCGACCCTGCGGCGTCGAGATAAGGCGGAGAAAAATCGCGGGCAGTGTATTTGTTAATGTAGACTAGATATTTGTCATGCGCTGCCTTTATGTTCGAAGTTTGGTAATTGCTCTTTAGGGGCGGCGTGAGGATGGCTGAGGTTTCATGTGAATTTTTAAGAAACGGTATCTTTGCTCTTGTGTTAGTAATGTTTTAAATTCCCAAAACGAGATGGCATACCTGCCTTTGTCGAGTCTCAAGAAATGATTGATTCAAATCACTGAAATTGATAAGGATAATTCAAGTGATTTCTAATTGTATCATTCCAATTTTACCACTTATTTAATGACTTTACTTCCTTGTGCCATTTGCACTAAAGTGTAGCAAACACCGAACTGTCATACTCAAGGTAGTCAGTCCGTATCTAATCTGGCAACGTGTGTCCCGCGGCGGACCGACTTTATTAAACTTTTTAGCATTAACTTTTTTCGAGTTTCGCGGAGTAGAGTCAGCAGATAAATGGACGGGCGATAAGTCTACGTCGCGCGCGAGACCGTCCCGTCCCACACACTTCCGATTTGCGGCTCACCTTATTTTGTTGACTTGACTTGATTCTGAGTGAGACTGATTTAGATCAAAATTTTTAAACTTCACGGATTTAATATAACATAGCTCTCGCCTTTTCCCATATTGGGTGGCAGTGGCTGAGGCAGAGGTGTACCCACTTTTAGCCAGTTCTTCAATACCACATTTACTTCGAATTTAATTTTATTGTTTAATTGTTTTTCTGACAACGTAGCTTTCTTTGATGTAAAGGAAACAACCAAAATACCCCAAGTAATGTTAATGCGTGTGGAGACAAATAAGGAAAACTGTGTGAAATACAACAAAACCTGTGGAATGAGTACGTTTAACTCAGTATAGTCGGTTTAAAGTTGCTCTGACTTGAGGCTATTAGAAATTAGTCCCAACCTCTGATGGACGGCTTACATAGGAGGAGATAGGTACTATGAAATAGATATAACTGTGATTTGATAATAATTTTTGAAGAGAGTTGGAACAGTAATATGAAACTGTCTGAATTTCGTCGTTTCCCGGTTTTATCTCCATAGATCAATAGTTTTAAACGAATACACTTTGCACATTTTAGAAGACACGCGTCACTTTCAATACTACTAAGTAGATAATTCTTACTCTTCACAGTTTTTAAACAAGATCTGAGGTAGTACCCCCCTTCCCCCTCGCTAATGACGACTCGATACGGCACGATTTATTGGCCGTATCGATGCCCGGCTTTACATACATTTTAATATTTCCAACTCGGCAGCGACCGCCTTAAGAATCGGAGATAGTGGCGAAAGGATTCGACTTAATGGCGGTGCCTCGGGAATCGGAATTAAGAATGGATTTTCTGTGAATTAGGTGCAATGTAATGAAGAGATTGGCTAGCCCCCTGTCACGCCAAATGGAGTACTGATAACTGGCTAATAGTGGGCATTTTTGTGCCCCTGCCACCCCGTATGGGAAAAGGCGTGACGCTATGATATGTTAAAATCGAATGTTCGCTATAATCGAATGTAATTGACCTGACTAATAATTTCATGTGGTGTTTAATGTATTTTATTTTATATTTTACAGTTTGGATACTTTGTACGACGAATTGGATTTTTTCTGTCATGTTGTACGAATTTACTTAAAATAAATAAATAAATGTTTGTGTGAAAGAATAAGGAAAATACGGAGGGAAATGGCTCAAAAGTGAGGGGGTTCTCAATTCAGTCGTAGTTTTTAAATGTTTGTTACTGAAACTATTATTTAGGAACTTATTTTTAAAAAAAAACTTCATTTGAAAAGATGACGAATTTTTTGTCACAATTTTTAAAATCATCCATGTAAACCAAATAATGTAATTCTCATCCCGAGCGAGAAGAAAGTAATGGGCATAAAGTTTTCCAGGGGTAGTAGAGGCACAACAATGCCCATATATGGTTGCTTCACAGCTTACTCACTAAACACGGGGTGCCCAACTGCCCATCGAAGCTTGCTGATGTGTAGTGATGATAACACAACAATATCCGGTGAAAAGTGCCGGTAGACGGTATCGATTCTCGATATCTTGCCCAACAATGCGATGTATCGATTAATACCTATAAATAAATAATAGCCTATCGAATAGCAGATGGTTAGATGAGCGTAGTTTTACAATTATCCAACCAATACGTCGCGACGCGTATAGTGTAAACTGTGCCTCAGGTTATCACCGGATAAACAACTTAAAAAAATGGTACATGTTGCTGTATTTCCAAAATTAGCATCTGTGTTATTGAATTCTTGAGACTTGAAAGTGTTGAATACCAAAACTATATTTTATGCCAAAGCTAACATTCAAACAGTAAAGGTAAGTAAACAAATTAATATCTATATGTAAGTAGAGTGCAAGTCCATTTGGCTAACCTCTTGTCAACGCAAAATTATGCATAGAAAAGTTCGCGAAAAATGACCAAGTCGGCGCAACTGTTTCTCTGCCAACCTAAGTGGGAAAAGCCGTGACGCTATTTCTGCCTTGCAAGCCCAAGCTCGCATCATTGGTATTCCGCGGCCGTACAACAGCAGATATGATATCAGGCTGCCCTTTCAACGCATCACCAGCGGACGTGGGCGGTACACTCAGCAAATAAATAACCGCGCATCGTCACATCTCGCGATACTCGCCGATCGCCGATAAACTATATTTATGCCGACGCTAGATACCGAACGCCGAATATCGAAAACCCTCGGTAATAAATAAAAAGAGAGCGATGCTTATCGGATCGCCGAAATCGGATAGAGCAGTTTTAGGAGCTCTTGTCTCCGGATCTTCTGGATCGTCTGAAGATATTATCTCTGTGTTATGATCAGCTTTTTTTACGGCGCTCGAAAATTGCTCTTTTCATGAGTTTGTTTTATAAAAACAAGTTCAGACCCCTTTATTGGACATCCAATTAGGTATCCAGCTGTGTTAATGTGATGATATCTCAGATTTTATACTCCTTCGACATTGTTGAAATGTCGATCCGTAGCAACACAACGCGTACAATGCAGTAATTATTAAATCAACGATTACGTGCACATTACGAGTTTACACCATTGGCGAATGGCACGCTGCGACATTCGGACGGTCGAGCGACAAGAAAGTATCAAATTTTTACGATCGGACACTCCCGAGGCGCGGTCATCGGCGTGCATATGAAAGGAAGGACATCGATAAGCATCGCAGGAAAAACGTCTCGCGACAAACATCAACACGGAATCATTTGGACTGGAAGCGCCTTTCGTTTAAAGTGCCTTAGGCGGTATAAAAGTAAAAGTAAAAGTGTGTAAATTCAAGGAAAAATGGTAGGTACACTTAATAACCGGCCAAGTGCGAGTAGGACTCGCGCACCAAGGGTTCCGATCACACTTGGAGAGCGTAACACGTGTAATTAGGTTTCCACATAAAAAACTAAAGTGTGATGTCATCCATGTAAACGAAATTGAATATTTTTTAGAAAGACAGAAATTTGCAGTTTTCAGATTTTTCCCTTTATTTGTGCTATAACTTTATTTGTGCCAAATTTCATGATTCTAGGTCAACGTAAAGTACCCTCTAGGTTTTGATTCCCTTGCGAATATCAGCAATTTCAGCAAAATTGAGACATATGCGGTATCTTTTGATTGCGTTGACCTTTAAGTTTGATTTTTTCACAACTTTAAGAGTTGACAGACTTAAGTAATCGATATTAATTTCAACTTAATACCTCCATGCGTTTCTGAGAAAAAGTCTTAACAGACGGTGAGACAGACAGACAGACAGACAGAAATTTACAGTTTTCGGATTTTTTCCTTAACTTGTGCTATAAGACCTTCCTACATTCCAAATTTCATGACCCTAGGCCAACCGGAAGTACCCTATAGGTTTTGATTCCCTTGCGAGTTCCACGCGAGTTCATACAAATCCAGCAAAATTATGACATAATATCGCGGTATGTTTTGATTGCGTGGACCTAGAAGTTTAATTTTTTCACAGCTCCAAGGGACCATAGACCTGAGTAATCGATATTAATTTCAACATTATACCTCCACGCGTTCCTGAGAAAAGGGGTCGTGACAGACGGACGGACAGACGGACGGACAGACAGACAGACAGACAGACAGACAGACAGACAGACAGACAGACAGACGGACAACAAAGTGATCCTATAAGGGTTCCTTTTTTCCTTTTAAGGATCGGAACCCTAAAAATGGCGGTAGACTGCTGCCATAACTAGGATAATAATATAACCTGTATTTATGGCTCGCAGGCCCGTACCTCGTCCGAGGCGTTTGTGGTAAGATTTGGATATTGAGACGGTTCTAACAAGGATAATCCAAGTACTTAAGAAAAACACGGAGTTTCTTCTTCTTCGTGTGGAAACTTGTAGAAAGAATCAAAGTAGATCCTTCCTGTAGTCAGCCACCGGGGATGGCTTTGTCGTTAGCCTGCATAAGGAGTCAATGGTAAGGAACTAGACTAGACCCTCACATACACGAGCTGCAAAACTGCGTAGAAAGAAACGGACTCCTCCACTCCTCCGTGTATAGTTTATTCGCACCACTATTAGTTCCATTTCTATATCTCTGTGCAAGTGTAGATTTCAGTAACATACAACACCTCTTTTTTCATCAGGGTTTACAAATACACAAAAGTCGCCAGAGTTAGGCCCTATTTCAATTGTTCTCGATAAACCCTATTAAACAGATACTTCTGACATTTTGTATGTAAAATGTCAGATTTATCTGTTCAATTGGGTTTATGGGCGTCCGGCCGTACTCAGAGTCGTTAAATGATTCCTAAGGATTACTAAGTAAAGAATTTTGTATGAAAATTCAAATTTGGAATAGTTTTAATCGTTCATTAAGTGACTCTGAGTACGGCGGCGGTGAGATTAATAAAAAGTAAGCGCAGGGGGTATCGTCTCCATACTGTGACCTCCTTGAATACCACCGAAACAAAGCGGCATGACACCGCGATGGCGATCGGCTCCACGACACGAGACGCTTCGAACAAATTATCGATTCATAAAAACATCGATTCTGAAATATTGGCGCGACGCTTATCGCGTCATTGTTTCGTAGCGGCTAGGCGGCTAGGGTGGCCGGGGGTTACTACTGTTCCTACGATTCGATAATGATTCGCACGATCTCGAGTCTCTGTCTCAGTGTTGCAAAACACAAAACAAAACATCCTCCTAGATACATTATTTAAACATAAACATAAACATTTTCATACAGGCACATACATTGCTTCTGATCCCACACTAGGATGAAGTATATATTTCTATTGATGAAGTATTTGTGTATGTTATGTCATCAATTTGTTGAATTTCTTATAATAAGTATTAAAATAATTGGATCCATACAATTTATACACTAACACAAACAGAAACATTTAAAATACATAATACACTAGACTAACCATACCAAAATCCACCAAGCTCCCACTATAAAACCCATCACCTAAATCAAGCGAAGCTATCGTCGAGTGAACAATCTCTCCCGTGGCCACCCTGCGTCTGCGCAGGTATCGCACTCGTCCGTCATGCGATATCGCGCGATCGTCCGTCATGCGCGATATCGCGCGATCACGCCGTTTCTCGTCTGCACAGGGCTTTATGTGCTGGTGTCGTGGTGATGCGTTTTTGCTACAAACACATGTTTGTTTCATGAGTATTTTATGGTTAATTTCTTCCCGTGTGATAGTTCATAAAATAAGTACGATTTGTCGATTTGAGAGACGTGAAGTTAGCTTCATCAATGGAGTATTTATGGATGAAGTATACGGGGTCGAATAGTCCAAATCGAAGATCGATGCCAAATCGTTAATATCTTTGAACTATAAATATAATAAATACCTTCTATTTTTGCATAAAATCTTCTGTCTCTTTTACTTTGAACTGTGTTTCTGTTTTGTGTATTTAATTGTGACGTCTGAAGAAACTCTTATCTTATCTTATCTAAAATAGTTTATTAGTCAATCGTCACACGAAAATAGTAAGTACAAACAAATAATTTAATACTCTAGCTAGGGTAAAGATTAATGTAATTTCATATTTAAGTTTAATCAATTCTTTGGTGAATAGTAAATAGACAGTGCACTTCAGGCTTTTAAAATCGCGATAGAAAACAATTCTCCACATTTACATATCTAGAGATAAATCTTCCATGCCACCCAACAAAACATGTATAAAAATAAATAAACAATGAAAGATACAAACAAACACACCACACGTCGAGAATCGTGGTCTTCTTCGGGTTAGATTCACGAGTAGGCTTTACTTTTCTATTGCATTTATGAAGCTTTTCTATCTAAAATTATACATACTAGTTCTATCTTAGACAGAAACTACAATGATCCCATAAGTTCCAATACGGCACACTGTTATTACATTATCCACTTTTCATAGCAATCAATCCAAGCAACAATCACCTTTCTCAGTTAAATGCTTTAAAAATTTGCTTTCCAACAACGGTAATACTTGTGATACCTACTGGTTAGTGTCTGAAGGGTATCGAATGTGAGCAAGAAATCAATCCCACAGCCTAATCCACCAGGCTACGATTCCAAGTCTCTGTATCGCGTCACAGCCATCGCTGTAGCGGCCACCCTGCGCGCGATTCTACGATACCACCACAACCAACCACCACCACTCTCCTCCACCTTAAAACCAGGGAATAACTTATAATTTGCAACAGCAGAACCGTCAGTATCAAATTGGCATGGCTGTGAAGTGGCCCAGCATGCGCTTGCGCTTGGGTTAGTCTTTATTGTGTAGTGGTTAAGTTAGGTTTTGCGTGGATAGTGGATTGTTTCGTGGTAGTATTTCTGGAGTTTGTGACGATACGTCAGGTTTCCCGGAACACGTGGTTTGAGGCACGACCTGCTGTTATCGCGGGCGGAGGAAGTGTGTCCTTCATGTTTATTGTTGCTTGGCCATTTCGATTTTATGGTGGGACAACTTTAGGGCTCCGTACCCGAAGGGTGCCAAACGGGACCCTATTACTAAGTCCTCGCTGTCCGTCTGTCTGTCTGTTCGTCAGCGGGTTATCGCACAAACCGTATTAGCTGGAAAGTTGAAATTTTCACAGAATGTGTTCAGCAACAAATACTGAACTACACGAAATATTGAAAAAATTAAGTTGTCCCTACAAGAAACTTTATTTCATAATTTCATAATTTCTTTATTGCACACAAAAAGTTACATAGGACAGTAAAAAACATAGAAAACGTGTACAAAGGCGAGCTTATCTCTAATAAGAGATCTCTTCCAGCAAACCAAATAGGGATGAGACAGGTGGATTGCTGAGCAGGAGTAGACCCATGTGTACAATACATATAATTATTACTTACAAATCAATAGACTACATAAACTATTGTAACTTTATTGTAACTTTTTTGTGAGAGTCGACTCGCACTTGGCCGCTTATTTGTGACTTCTTGACGATTTCAATTCAATTTTCAATTTATATTTATTGCAATAAACAACATGTTATAAGGTCTTAAATAATTACAGTTCAGTCTCAATGTCATTTTACCCTTAGGGCGTAGCAATATTATCTAAATCAATTTGTTAAATCAATTTGCTGTGTTACCTATAAGACTTGGACTCAAATGTGCCTCTGCCTCTTCATATGGGAAAAGGCGTGATGCTTCGTCTATTTTAGTCCTCATTGAAACATTTGTTCCTTTGATGCCACCCTAAATTACCCCGTGTCCTGGAAATCTGTAACAATTTGACGTTATTTTGGTGTTTTATTTATTGCCATACACCCGGCGATCGATGGGTTGGATCCATGCCACTTTATGACATACTCTTTCTCTTGTCCCGTCTCAACTCTTCTCTCCTGACTTTTTGACTATCAAGTGAAACAAACAACTCAATTTGTCTTGTTCTTCCGTTTACCTGTTGTTGCACCAACTACCCAAGATTCGTTGAAACATAATAAAACCACACTTGTTATTTCTGCCAGCTCTCCCCTGCTGTCCCGAACTAGCGAAACGTCCACACTCGCTATCTGGCCTCATTACCTCGCAGCCCCTAATGAAGTTGGCGTGATGGTGTCCAAAGTTGCTTTGGGCTGTGTGCATCGGCGTTGTGTGTGTGTGTGTTTGTGTTGGCAACTGGCAAATAATAATATACAAGAGTAAATGAATTAACGCAAAATGAGAAACTACTTTGTTAGAAACATCATTCTGAGCAACTTTGATTGAAACCGATTTGATCAGAGCAACTTTATTTTTCACATCTCTATACAAATCAGCTGACCCACTCAGGCCAAAATGTACTGGGAAGGGAAAAAATAAGTTGCTTTGAACAAATCGGTTTCATGATGAAAGTTGCTCAGAATGATGTCCCTAACAAAGTAGTTTCTCATTTTGCGTTAATTCGTTTACACGTTGTATTTGTTGATATCTGTTGTCGTCGTCGTTTGTAACACCGGTATAATTCACAAAAGATAGATTCCATCTCAATGAAAGAATTTAACTTTCGTTTCTTCATTTATCTGATGGGATATTTTCGTATTTTGTTTTCGTTAAGCTGTAGGTCCCGGCTACTATCGCTAATACCATACCATACAACCCGCACTGAGCCACCGTGAAAAAGTATGGCTCAATCTCACTCGTATCCTGATAAAGGCCTGTGCCCGTTGGTGGTGGAGGACTGTAAATCAAGGGTGGCAATTTATTCATGATTGCCAGCGCCTTCAACCCCTTTAGCTCAACTTCTGATCATGAACATTATCAATGTGACAATCCGCCCCTAATATTCCCTTCCGGCCCATCGCGTCTCTCCATAGTTTCTGTTCACCCCGCCAGCGCTTTCAGAGGCAAAATTAGATAACAATTAACTAGCTACTGATCTGTGAACTAGGCTCCACACGTCTCATTAGATCTAGGTTTAGGTTACCTACGATAAACCTGACCTATTCAGAATTTCATGATGAAATAGCAACTATAAGGTACGTAGCGTCACACCTTTTCACATACAGTGTGACAGAGGCACAGATATGCTCACTTTTATTTAGCCGCTAAAACCTTCATTACTGCATAGCTGCGGCGATGGGCTAGCCCGTTGGCACGCAAAATGCGTACCCCGTATGGAAAAAGCGTGACGCTATGTTGTTGTTATGTTATTGTAGCCAGCCATATATTCAATAATCTTATATGCGTGACAGTGTGTGTGCTGATCCTTGCCGCTACAGAATACAAATACAAATACTTTATTGACTAACAAGCGTTTTACATAAGGTTACTTATAGTCTCCACACTAGGTGAAACCTGTGTCGTAGAGGCCATACATTCAAGACATTAGAGTTAAGACAATAAACAACTATGTTCACGCCTTTTTACCTTGAAGAGTAGAACGTAGAACAGGCAAAGAAACTCTAGAATAAAAGCTAAAGCTTGCTGACCAAGTTTGCTAACACAAACTGATCAATAAAATGTTCGAAAATTAACCAGTTTGTATTGAAATGTTATGCTAAGTTACTCCTTCAAAGCTTCCTCCAACAATTCTACAAGTATCATCATCATCATCATCCTCAGCCCACATCGACCCACTGCTGTGCATAGGCCTCTTCTCTCTAGCGCCAATCTTCCCGGTCCTGTGCCAATCGCACCCAGTGGGATCCCGACGACTTGACAAGTATACAAGTGGTGATATAGAAAACTAATAAAATGTAAGGAATCGAGAGTCTCCATTCGCATTCTATTTGCAAATTACTGAAACTTCTTTAGGGAAGCATCGTTTCACAAACTGCCAGTATGCATGGTAGTTCGGATGGCGTATTAAATAGTTTTATTAGACGTCGTCGGGACGGCGGGGCGGGCGGGAGGCATGGGCGGGGGAGGAAAATTAAACAATGTCATACTTAGGTCAAATCTTTTCCCATACGGAATGGCATAGGCACAACCGTGCCCACTTTTAGCCAGTGAATTGATACTCCATTTTGTCTGCCGGGGGGCTAGCCCGTCGCCGCAGCTATGAAGTAGTTAAGGTTTCCTCACGATTTACAATCATTAGTGTCTAGCTTATAGACAATCGTCACCGCAACTGCTATTTGAATTCATCGATTTGTATCCACCATACAGATCAGCTGAGCGCTAGGCCCGAAATGTGCTGAGTTAATAAAAATAAAGTTGCTCTGATCCAGTCGGTCCCATAGTGAAAGTTGTTCAGAATGATGTCCCTAACAACACTCTTTCGGCTTGTATACCCCTTTCTGTTACACCCTGTATACCGGAATCCGAACCCTGAAGCCCTGCGTGACAAACGAGCGTGTAACTACTAAACCATAGAAGCTTTTTATGCACGTCTCCATTTTCATCACCATGACAAAACAAGCAAAATCGCTCCCGCCCTTACCCAGCCACGGTTCTCCTCGTGTGAAATATTCCCTGGGCGGGCGGGACGCGGGGCGGGCGGGCCTTATCAGCGGCGCACACCCGCCCTATCTGTTACTCTGTCTGACAGATAACGCTGCAGCTAACTGTCGGCTGCCGAACACTGGAGAATTCTGAAGATGAAGCCTTTGCTTTGTTTTAAATTAGCTTCTGCTTTTTGGGATATACGAGTATTAAGATTTTTATAGAGCACGCCGCTTCTCATGCGGGATGGTCTTGCTTTTATTTAATTTCATACAATCGATAAGCAAAATGGAAAATGTTGTTTGTTTTTTTTTTTCTTTCAAATACATAAAATATGCTAATATACAAATTAGCACACATTTTATATTAGAAATAGGCAGGAAATTTTATGCTTATTACTTTACTTAGTATCTGTTTTTGTAAAAAGTTTTTGTACCTAATTGTCCTATAGAGCGACATAGTCGTCGTAAACGTACTAAATCTCTTTGAATAAAGATGAAAAATAAAATAATATCCATTTGACTGTGTAATTAATTATCGATCAGTTATCCTTTGGACGGTGTAATTGGTCAATCGGGCTAAATGACAATTAAAAAGTAATTGTTATAAATTACCCCCTGATGATCGGTTGAGTGAGACTAAAATAAAGGCTACAAATTCACTTCCGTTTCCGACTACACACACAAGCGCACATAATATAGCGGCGTCTATTCTGCGACATTTTATTATATCGCGCGGAATCATACGAGGCGGTGCAAGCTGCAGGGCGGGCGGGGCAGGGCGGCTCCGGTGCGACTTGGGCGGACTGGACACTTGGAATTTCCCGACTCAAAAATGCTTAGTAGGTTTATTTTTATTTTATTTTATTTTTCTTATTCGGAAAACTTACAGCTTATGATTAATATTTGAATAAAAGGAGAGTGCTTATGTCTAAGCCAATTACAAGTTTTCGCCTATAGTTATACAAATGAATACTTGTTACCTATATATAGGTTCTAGTAACTAAACTAGGGTGCACACTGTTTTAAACTGCTTTTGTATAACTAATCTCGTAGCATATGGCCAGTCAGTGCGAAACGAGACTTTTTGTACTTTTATTTACCTTATAGATTCGAGATTAATAATTCAAATATTATACAGATAGTAAACATAAGTAGGTCTTGAAAAAAGATAGTCCATTTTGACAAAAATAGGCTTATACATCTATGTAGGTAATTGACTTGAGTGAAAGTGTTATTATTCATCCCCATGTACGGTCGCCTGCGCCTAACAGTATGCAAGCAGTATAAGCGTTAATATATACTCGACGCAGGCGACCGTACATGATATTCCCTGAGATTCAGGTGTTCAAAACCCCCACCAAGACAGGAGCCGCCCGCCCTCCCTTATCGCCGCCCAGCAGCCGCGTTATCAGCCGCCCAACGTTTTATACCCGCGTGCTGCGATCGAGCCACTAACACATTGTCTTCATACAAACTCTGTTGCCGTCTATGTACTTTTTTATATGGAAATTGTGATGATGTCTTTTTTTTCAAACACAAGCTTCACAATGATGTATAAATAATGAGCTTTGTGTTTTTGTTATAATATTCGCAACGGTTTGAATTTTTCCAAATTCGGAGTCTCTAAACCCAGCTTTTTGGGTTTCTCCATATAAACTTTGGAACCCCGTTTAATCCCTTTTAGGGGTTGAATTTTGGAAAATCCTGAAACACGTGCTTACTCATTTACCGCCAGGAGTACTCTTGCCAAGTTTCGAATAAAAAGGTTTAACTAATCTTGTTTCTCATACAAACTTTGGACCCCCGTTTAAAAAAAAAAGCTTTCTTAGTGCACTCCTAGATCTTATAAGGAACCTATGTGCCAAAATTGGAGTCTCTAGACCCAGTGGTTTGGGCTATGCGTTGACTTTGTGTACACAAATTCATCCCCCTTTCAACCCCTTCGAGGGTGGAATTTTTAAAAATACTGAGAAGTATATTCATAAGTTTTTAATTGTCATCCTAAACACAAAATTTAAAGATCATAACTTTAAGATTGACGGACTTTCATACAAACTTTGGACCCCCGTTTCACCCCCGCAGGGAGTGAGTTTTGAAAATTCCTTTCTTAGTGCACCTCTAGACTACGTAAGAAACCTATGTGCTAAATTTGGAGTCTCCAGACCCAGCGGTTTGCGCTCTACGTTGACTTTGTATACACAACTTCATCCCCCTTTTCACCCCTTAGGGAGTAGAATTTTTAAAAACGCTGAGACACGCGTTCATTAGTTTTTAATCGTTATCTTAAACACAAAATTTGAAGACTATAACTTAAAAACTGACAGACTTTCATACAAACTTTGGACCCACGTGGACAGGATCAGTGATTATTTTTCAGGCTAAAATATAGCCTATTATTTAAGTCAGGGTATGGTCTATATACATTTTTAAATTCCTTCAAATCCATCCAGCCGTTTCAGCGTAGAAGACTCACAAACAAATACACAAACTTTCATTTTTATAGTGTGAAGTGTGATTGACCTGGCTGAGTCGTTGCACCAATTTAACGGTATGTTATAAAGAAATAATGTCCCTGTCAGTATGGGGATAAAGTCGTTTAACATTCGATAGAACAATCCGATTAGGGTTAGCAAATTTTTTGCACTTTTGCTTTTGGGGGAGTTTTTGGGTTATCAATGGTATCAACGCTAAGTTTCTTTAGTTTAGAAGGCCTATTATGCGAATTTAACTGAAATCATAAATTGATAATTTAAACTCACTGACTTACTGGCTTAGTCATGGCTATTATTCTATCATAAAACCAAACGAAACTCACTTAAGATTACACCACTTATCCCGCACAACTGAATCCATTTTAATAAACTCCCGATCGCAAAACATAACCAATATTTCCTCATCTCCTCATACACTGTAGTTCGCCATCCCGTATAAAACTTACTACGTGACGCTTGGGCGGGCGGGCGGCAGATAGCGCGAGATAGGGCGGCTGCGCGCTGCTGATAAGCCGCCCACGACACACTGCAAGCGCCCAGCCGCGGGACTCTGTTATCGCGACGAAACACCCGCCCTATCGCTGAATTTAGAATTATTATCTATCTATTGGATGGTTTTCTAGTGTGATTTAAGATTTGAGTGTGTTGATTCTCTATTATGGAAATCGGTTCGGGTGAAATACCTCCTTATATGAAAGTTTTGTGGTGTTTCAGAGAATGTTCTACGTCTTTCAACTAAAACTCATATTTCATATCATGTATAATCTGTAGATATTATCTTTCGATGAATTGCTTTTATAATATTGTATAGTATATTCTTTAAAACATGTTCGCAACTTAAAAAAAAACTTTTTAAATTAAATTTATTAAATTTTCTATAAATACCTATCATTACAGGTTACACCTAATGCGATAGGTATATTCTACTTAATTTAACTATTTATACATTTATAAGAAATCCTCTTTGTAACAAAGAACAAATAAGGTAATTCTTGTGAATTCAGCCAGAGTAACCCTGAACACATCAATACGATCTGTCACCGCGTTGATAACTCTGAATGCTCTCGTAAGCGGCGCGCGCTCCAGCAGGCACGTGCGCGCGCGCGGCACCTGCAGCAGCGGCGGCGGCCGACGGCGCCACACATACCCGTCGGGCACGCACAAGCACAACTGCGACAACACCACGGGATTGCATAGCCTTCCCACCAAAACCTTATACACATAAGTTACCAAGGCCATATCCCTTCTAACCCTGAGCTCATTGTATCCTACCATACCAAAGTATAAAGAGTGTAGGATAATTCAACTTGTTAAATTACTTGCTGAATAAGGAAACGGTTAGAGAACAAATGATGCATCAACCCACTATTTTAAAGCCATATTGCAATGAACTCCAAACGTAAACAATGATACGAACCACCCTATATTATTACACCAGCAATAATCTTCACCTCAGGATCACACAGCAGACAAATAAACCGACGAACGAGCCAAACTGATCCACAATCGAAGCCAGTCGTGCAACGCTTATTATAAACAACAGTTCAGAAATCAGCACTTACATCTCAATCCTAAAACAATGCAATCTACTCTTGCAATAAACTCCTCCGCATCAGACAGCCCAACCGGCAATTGAACAAAAAACCAACTCTGACACCCACCTATAGAGTCCACGATCACGGGTCAACATAAAGAATTCGCAATACACTTATACGACCTTTCAAATCTACACGAAACTCTAACTTCAGAAACGGCATAAGAACCTAATAACAGCAGTCAATATTACGCTTTATGATACTAAATGCAAGTCATAATTCTGTATAGTAAACCACCAGACATGAGAGTACAACAGGGTGAAAATGCCATGTACATCTTCACAAAGAGCGGTCAGTGAGGCGTTCGCAACTGAGACGCAATCGCGGCGATATCGCGACTTGTAGACGAAAATTGTGCAGCCCCGAGGCTGTATGCAGAGTCTCAGACGCTGTGTGGCCTTTGTGCAAAGATAATGTCTTTGAAAAACCATGCTTTTAACTGCATATAAAGATTTTGTATCTGCGTGTGGGTCTTGTGGGGACAATGTTGCGCGCTGCAGTGATAATGAAGGAACCGAGATAAGAATGAGAATGCTTTGAAGTGTCACCGTCTAGGAAAACTGCATTTTGCTGTTTCTGTGAGAGTTTTTATTTTAATAGGTAACCTTTTTGCGTCACCGGTTTTAACGGTATTGCAACAAAAATGCAAATTATTTGGTGTTGGTGAGATCTGTTGTTTTCATTAATAAACATTCCTACTACAAAACGTTGGAAAGTCAGCTATGTGCATATTTCACATGCATCAATGTGTCTACATTTTTTTTACCTACCTTACGGTCTTACAACCATTACCCCAACTCCTCAAAGAACCACAAATAAGGTCAATCCTCCACCGCCAGCTAACATTCGTAACACAAGTAATGCGCGCGAGTGTTTACTCGCCGGGCCCGCGCGTGCCGTATCGCTCGGTGACTGCGACGTAACGATTTATTTAGTAAACTAAGGGCGGGGCTTGCTTTGAGGTGGTGTAGCGATTAGCGGGAAGACCACGCGGATCAAAGTTCAACAAAATTCTAATTTAAAAAAGCATCACCCGTTTTCCCATACGGGGTGGCAGAGGCACAGTTCAGGTTTAAAATTCTTTTTTTTTTATCTCGATGTAAACATACAATTTACGAACATTATTGTCAGTGCAACTTAATGGAATGCAATTGTTTACCTTTAGACATCACAGTGATGGAAAATATCAACCGGAATTTTTCATAGCTGCTGCGATGGGAAAGCCCTCTGTCGTGCCAAAATATTTATTGAATTACTGGCTAAATGTGGGTTCAACTGTGCATCTATCACCCTGTATGGCGCAAAACAATGGCCTAGTACTTACTGTACATAAAATGTTCAAAGGCTATTTTTTTGAAAGATTGTTTTTATTCAGATTATATATTCTTAGAGCTGTGTAACAGATGAGACAATTTAAATCCTGCGCTCTATCATAGATTCCATCCGCTTACCGCCCTCGCCCATCACCAATCACCCGCCCGAGCGTCATAACGGGCGTTTGTTTAGCCGCTAACGGTGGCACGTCACACGTTATAGTTGCTGAGTTTTATCGCTCGCTGGATGCCGGCGATAACGCAGATTGCAGCCGACTGTGTACACGGGGCTTTAGCCGCGTCGGCGCGCTGATTTTTTATGATGAACTACAAACAATGTAATATCGAATCTCTGGCTGAAAGTGGGCACAATTGTGCCTCTGCCAACCGTATGGGAAAAGGCGTGATGCTAAGATAATGATGATGATGATGATGATATGAACTGCAAAGATAAAGGTCTAGCAATCGCAACGCACAGCTCTAAAATAATTTGGGCGGCTAGATTTCACAAATAGCCTAATATGCGATGACGATGCAACGGATACCTTACATTTGCATTTCGTTATTAATTATTATGCATTGCCTAGCCTAGACTCTCCCACTAATATGACTACTGTTTTTTTTGCATTACTGTAGAAGTTGTACCTATCTCACCCTCTCGAAGAGATCTCGTTAAGCTCGCCTTTGTATACTATTACTAGTATTTCTTATTCCGCGTAATGGTTCGGGTGCATTAAATAAATAATGAATGAATTATGTACAATTCTAGTAAGTATGGTTTATCTCACGATAAAAGAATAATACTTGGTAAAACCTTCTTGATGACGCTTCTATAATCCACTCCTTCAAAAAAGCGTAAAACCGGCGTAAATGAATTTCTTCACTTCTTCACTCAACCATAATCCACTGAACGGCTTCATAACCGATCGCTTACCGGTTATTATGTTCTTATACCCGGTTATTATGCTAAGCGAAGCCGTGCTTTTTACGGGAATTTCAGGATGAAATAAAGCAACAAAACCGTCAGGAAAAAAGTAACGATAGAGTATTTTAATAATAAATAGAAGTTTCGGATTCACAGACAGCGGTGCGTTATTTTCCAAGACATGTTACAATGAGTGTAGTAAAACAACTATGTATAGAGTTGTAGATACAAATTAAATTATATTTAATTTAACTGTACTTTAACAACGTCACTCAGATATCACTTAATTTACTTTTATTAGTTACAGAATTGTCTTCTGCTTGTAAAAACACTAACCCCAAAAACCTTATCTAAAAACCTACTAACTCTATTCTCATAAATATCTTATGAACTCCATAAAGGTATGACAGCTTACAGTTAGAACCACGGTCTTGCGATCTTCGGCTCATTTAATTTTAATACCAAGGGCTTAATTCTCCTTTACAGAGCTTAATTTGGTTTGTCACGTTCGAGGGGATGAAAAAATTAATTCTCAATGAAAAAGTCTGTTGGTCTGACCTTACTTAAATCCGATGACAGGGATCGAACCGAAACGACTATAAAAGCGAATAAAAGTTGAACCTTAGTAAGAAGGAATGGAGAAATGATGGCAACATTTGCCTTGGTTGTCTATTATAACACGCAGAAGTCCTCGAACAAGGCACTATTTTTTGTCATAATTTATACTCTATAATTTCTAGCCAAGGTAGTTCTTTTTATGATTTGCCATATTTTTTGTGTCATATTTTTATCAGTAGCGATTTCGAGGGTACTTATATTTTGACAACTAATGTTATCTCAATAAAAGACACCATGTATATGCACTATAGTTGGTTGTACCATTCTACATTCAAAGTTAGCGACGCAAACGATGTTTCTCTGAATATGCAAAAGACCCAACCCATCAAACGCCCAACATTCTTCACAATGTAGCCAGATAGCCCTTATCGTGTCGAACTAACATGCAAGCTCTTAGCATGTCCGCTATCACTGCAGCAAGGCATTACGTTTTGAAATTAGCTGCGGTAGAGACGTGGACGTTTCTGTGTTACATTGTGTGTGAAGTTGAATTAGTTAAGCCACTTACATCTTCTTTCGAATTAGGAATATGTTTGCTGAACTTAGCACCTAATTTTAATGTAGTAGACTATAAAAACACGAAATTCAGGTGACTAACATCAATGGTCATACGAATTACATTACGAGTACAATCTGAAGCTGAATACTAATATAGCATACAGACCGGCTCAGCGAATTCATTTTCTCACACACTGCTGGCCACTAGTTCTTGTTGGTCACCGGATTCAAGTTTGTGCTGCGCTACTAGCTTATAATTTAACTCAACAAAATATTTTTAGGTACCTACGTACCAACTAAAAGGCAAAAAGTTTGCGTTCTTTCCAAAGAAGTGTTGAAAATGAAAAGGCTTTTATCTCGTGCTTTTTTAAGGGAGTGAATGAATCAGATCCGGAGGTGTCGAGATGACTTCAGGCTTCAGGTCACCTGTTTTTTTTTGTCTCTATTTTACACTAAACATTCGTTCTTTCGCCGTCGTCATCGGGATCCAAACCAACGCGTCAGTTGGGGAAATTGCGCGGTACTAAATCGCCGTCGGCTGTCAAAATGAAGCTGACACCGATGCCGACGGCACATGCGCGGTAGACCCACAGTTCACTCATCACATTATTATAAATCACAGAACAATTTTTACTTAGATAAGTCAGAATAATAAATTATACAATAACATGCATCGTCCATTTGAAACACTGAAAAACTCATAACCATATTTGAAAGGCAGTCACCCAGATATTACCCCGGCAATGAAGCCTTGCATAAAATAATCGTACAGGAAAAACGGCCGCCATTGCATTGAACCATTCACTCAAACGACGCGAATGAAATCCTTTTTTCATTGCTGAAAATTTCACAAAACGCACCCAGATATTGCTGAGGGCTCAGGCGGGATCAGGGTAGGTACCCATTAACATGTAACCCAGGTAGTAGTCCTGTTATGTGTACTAGGTAGACCTCTCACGGGGTGACCCATCCGGACAGATATACAATAATTAGTTGCAGGTCTATCAAGAGATTTAAGAAACACACCATCATTTTAATATCTTTAATGTATGAACCTTAGGTAGAGGGTGATATAAAATTAATATCGAGGAGGCTATGCATGAAAAAATCCTTTTCGTTTAGCAGGTTCGTTTATAAGTATTTGATTTCGCTTCAGCACAATTTACAATCTTTCCTTTAAAAATGCTAAGCAATGGCAATGATGAAACTTCTTCATTAACTCTCTCGCTTGCACATCTATTGTTCGCTATTAACGCGAGACAACAACGACATAAAGCGTCGTCTCTGATGAAACGGAGTGGCAGAGGCACAGTTGTCCACATTAAAATCTATAATTTGGTACCTAGTAACCCATTTAACACGCTATCTTGTCACCCCAACATCTGACCCATTATCCCTCTGAATGCGAAGTCCCGATACGGATCTCAGGAAATATATCCTGTAGAATAAATAAGTGCAGGGCGGGCGGATGCATTAAGGCGGTTGGGCGGGCGGGCGCGTTAGCCACCAGGTGGCCTTCCGCCCGCCCTGTATCGCGCGATAACGTGCGTTAGCGGCCTTAACGACGCCGTTAGACGCGGCCGCTTCCTCTCTCTTTGTCGTTCTCGATACACCGGCCGGTTTCTAAGGCTTTATAGTGTAAACCTCGTAAATTCTAGCCTCAAGTCGATCGGAAAGGCTGTGCGGTATATAATGTCGCGATAGTGCCTAAATTTGAGGTTAGGTTGGTAGTTCTCAGTGTTGGTATTCAATTCATCATGTGTTATACTCTCTCTATAATGTAGTCCGAGGTTCAAGCGGCTAAGTTTCTTAGTGTAAAAATAGTACCTATGTGTGTGCAGGAGTGACAGAAGCACTAGCTCGTCTGTTTATTTATATTATACATGCGTTTAGGCTCTATTCCAAACAGTCTTAATGACCAGAGAAATCATAAAATATGACAAAGAGCAGATGATTGACAAGACTTAAACAAACTATCACGGCCAAATTTACCTTTCGGAAATCTGGCGTAAGAATAACATGAAATAATACGTTAGTATCCCTATATAGTCTGTGATGTAATAGTATGTTCAGTTTATTGTTGTACACATAGGTCTACCCCCTGTTTAATTATTAACCTCTATCATCAGAACTTGGTTTGCTGGAAGAGATCTCTTTTTAGAGATAAGCTCGCCTTTGTACACTATTTTTATTTACTTTTGTTTTATTTCAACTATTGTGTGCAATAAAGAAATTATGAATTATGAAATTATATGAATTATGAAATTATGAATTAAGAACATCCGTCCGAGGTCATGAGGGTTTTTTACAATGTAATATTTCTGTTCTAATAAACAAGATGGTCCGTGGTCTAGTGGGTTTCACCTTGCTTCTCACGCAGGAGATGCAGGTTCGAATCGAATGAGATGATTAATTTGTCTTAAGTAATCGGACACTCCGTGTTTCGATGGCACATAACATATATGTTAAATACTTCTGGACCAGACAGATCGAAGACACACAAATTGCCCAGTACAAACTGATTTCTATCCCAAGATGTAACCCTACCTACATAGTAGTAATAGTGCTTTATTGGTATGTTGCTCCACTAAATCGTAACCCATTAGACGTCCGAAGTTATTTACGATGGCAATGTCGATAGTTTTTAATGTCTTACTGTCGTGGAAGATAACTCTACAAATTGGCATACAGTACACTAAAACAGAATCCAATTCGGTTTGAATGGCCATATTAACATTAAAGTAGTATTGAAATTTATTTATAGTAGTATTAAACATTCGTTCTAGATGTTGATTATGATTAATGTAGATTTACTACCGATGAATTGGATTGAGATATCTGCAGATTTTCAGGAGGATTTTCACCTTTAGAAAATTACCATCACAAATAAATCTCAGATCAGAAGATTAAGAAAATTTGCAGAGGTGAGCATCCACTTTAAGTGACAGAGGCTAGCTCATTTAATTACAGACTGCCTTTACATTTATTTATTTATGAATTGTTGATGTTTCAAAGCATTTAGTAGACACAATGAGAAAAAAACAATAATATAAACAGGTAATGCCAGTTACGAAACAAATCCATTAGAAAATTACGATCGGGATTATTTGACTATTCGTTCATTAACATCGTTTTTTAGGGTTCCGTTCCGTTCCGTCGAGCGCGAAATTTGGCTGGAGCCTCTACTAACGCAGCTTATTCGAGCCCTTCCCTTCACAATGTGGTTTAGTTACCCTATATTAAATTAGTACCGTGTACTTGTTAATTTTTCCTTGTGACAAAACATGTAATATCTGACTTTTTACTGAAATACAAAATATAAATTTATATATTTGAAATAGGCTAATTCTACGAGTACTGTAATAAGTCTGTTAGGCTCACAAACAGGCAACGCACCAGTCTACCCATCCCCGCCCTACGATCTCACGCAGGGCGGCAAGGGCGGGCGGAGATGCTATCGTCTCGGAGGCCGGAAGGAGGTCGTGTTAACACTCTATTGTCTGCCAGATAGCCTATAAGCACTGCCTGTCTTAGATTATTGAATAGCACAAGTTCCTGCCATTGAACTTGGGTATAGGTGTTTTTTCTCTATAATTGAAACAAAAAGTAAACTTTAGAAAAAACCGACTTACACAAACCCTATTTGATTAGATTGAGTTTAATACTAACTGTAACCCCTTATCCCCCCCTCTCTTGGGGAATTAATTTTGTCAAATGCTATATCAGTGCTACCCCACGCGACTAAGGAACCCCTGTACAAAGTTTCATGGCTCTAGGTCCACCGGTTTAGGCTATGCGTTGCCTGCCCGTCAGCCACGCATTGTATTTGTACCTAGTACTGAGCAGATCTGGTGGCCATATGTGGTCTTCATCAGCAGTTCCGCATCACAATATTATGCTTACCATGTGCATTTGCACGAGTTATTATGAAAAACACAAAAATCACTATAGGTCTGCCTATAATATTTGAAGAGTTCTCTCGATTTCTCCAGGATCCCATCATCAGATCCTGACCTGGTGTCAATGGGACCACCCTTGAGGTATTACCTATACGCCGAAAAAAGATTTGTTCAAATCGGTTCATAATTGGCGGAGCAATCGCGTAACAAACATAGAAAAAAAAAAAAAAAAAAAAAAAACATACGGGTCGAATTGAGAACCTCCTCCTTTTTTTGAAGTCGGTTGAAAAGCTAGTCAATTGACTAATTGATCAGTTAATAGCTTACCAAAAGCTACAAACAATTTCTAGTTTGTCAAATTAAGTGTTCACGCCATCTAGTGACGTGACGACAAGCTCTCTCTCAACGCTTCTGGATACTCTGGTCCACCTCATACCTCCATACCCTCCAAACCCGCTCCAAATGGCTCTCCCTTTCCTCACCTCCTCAAGTCGGTGAACTGGTACTCATCAAAGAAGATGGCCTGCCGCCGCTACAATGGAAGATGGGAAGAATCACCCGCACAATTCCCGGAAAAGATGGAGTGGTACGAGTGGTGGACCTCGACACAGCCCATGGGAATCTGAGAAGGCCTGTCTTCAAGCTAGCCAGGCTCCCAACAGATTCAGCTCAAGAGTATCAGCCCCGCCCCGCCCAGGATGTTCACGCCATCTAGTGACGTGACGACAGATTCAGATGCCGAGCTTATCCAAAAGTAGCCGAGCATCTCCGAACCATGAGAGATGCGTGCGCGACGTCATCTAACCACGCATTGCGTCGGAGACTCGATTAGAGCAAACACGCGCGCGTCGGCTCTTGAGTTCCCGCCCATCGCACTCGCTACGTGACACACGTGTCTTCCATCAGCTCCGAAGCACCATCAGCTCATTTGTCGCACAACCTAAAGGCAGCTAGCTAGATCCCGTCGCGTTCGCGAGTGATAGTGCACGCTTCAGAACATTCAGCCCATATTTCCTGCTCATCGCCACAAGGCCAGGACCCAAGCGAGGGTCTGCCCGTGACCTACCTACGTGTCGATCAGCTCAGCGGCCGACGACGGAGGAGCCTCCGCCCAAGAATTCACCAGGTATTTGATCCAAATTCCTAACCTCCCATTGACCTACATTTCTCGTCACACGTCATCCGCTCATATCAACATTCCTCATTCAACCCATTCAGCCCTACACCCGTGGACGACTTGGCCTCCACATTAAGTATACCGAAAGTCTTCTACTACAAACATTTGAATAGGTTTGGCGATGCAGGTGGGGGGGGGGGGGGGATTTTTGAGACCTTAGTGAGGGGTTGGCGTAGTATGTACAGTCATCCTCGTACACAGTGGTGTAAGTGCCACTACCAGAAGTCATCTGTACTTTCTGTGCAACGTGTGTCCAATTACAACCAGTCTGTAAAACACAGGTACTCTTATTTGCAACGACAGACTATACTCGTATATCTGTTAATCCATTCCTAAATTACCCTTTCCGAGCATTATCTTTATCCTCTCCCCTCTTCGATCCGTTTAACGCTCACTATGATACTACACATACTTGCAAGCACCCACACACTGACAGCTTCACCCACCACATCTCTGTTATCTGTGAAACCACTCCGTCTTATCTGCACATATACAGAATATCAACTTTTATTCGTAGCTCAGATGTTCTCAAAGTTTACGCTGGGGAATAAATATTTAAAATAAACCAAAGCCAAACGATTAGCCAGGCTAATAAACGATTATCAGTAAAAAAAGTTTTGTGAAAGTTTAAATTGTTTTTTTTTTCAATAAATACAAAATAGAGTAGCAAAGTTCTCATCTTTTGGCTGTTGCCTTTCGAAGTGGCAGAGAAAAATTTGCGTCAGCATTATTTATCAGGATAGTTCAAATAATGTCACAAATATTTTCGCACTTTGAAGAAGCCGTTTATGTTTGCGTTACGCCTGATTTGTATGAATGTTTCGCAGAAAATACTTAATATAGTTCTATTTAAATATTTCATAACATATACAGAAATAAAAATATTTTGAGTATGAATTTATTTATTTATTTGTATATCACAAGTATTTGTGCCATTACAGCGAACCAAAGCGACACAAATATTATTTTAAATTATTTATTACAATAAATTAATAGTACAAATACATTGCAGATCAGAACACTAAATACATAGCCATTAATACAAAGAATTATGAATAATTCACACATTGGGAGTCGCTGGATGAATTTATAAAGGCAAAGTGATTCATGTGTTTCTTGCAGTGTTTTTAAACGGTTATCCGGAGATAAGCCGGTAATGTGCTATCCGGTCGGGGTACAAATAAGCTATTTATCAAACCCCGAGATTTCATGATCAACCAGACAGTGTCTTAGTGCAGCTAGTGGCACTAATACCCGTATTAATATACCGCTCTCAGCTCTGAGCGATATCTCAGCGATGTGTCTAAGACACAATGACGGTTCCGCCACATCAAATCTGTAATTTTCACTTAAGATGCTTTAATTAAATTATTTATTAAACTGTAAAACAAAACATTGTGTGTGAACCTCCGTTGGGCCTCTGCCACCCCGTATGGGAAAAGTTGTGACGCTATGTTATGTTATGTAAAACAAAACAAACTTATCTTCCGACTACAGTGCATATATCAAAGATTTATCTAGGAAAGCGAAACAAACTCAGTAACAGAACTTCAGGTTCAGCTGAAGTCTAGATCGCGATACGAGCGTCCGACGCGATCTCGGGCTATCCGGTGTAAAATTTTAACTTTAAAACTAAACTAAACTAAACTCGGACTAACATTTTTCATCCCAAGTTGGTCGAATGCCGATAAAAGCTGGCGGAATGGCGTTTAAAACAGTCGGTTGTTGTTTAATATTGATGTCCCGTTTTACATATAGGGTGGTAAGGCACACATCATCAACACTTCATTTTGTACGACAAGGCCCTTACCCTTCGTCATAATTGGCCCTTGCTTCGTCGCAACCATAGGTTTGAAGGTTTGTGCGATATTACTCCGTTGGAAAAAGTCAACTGAAGAAAACATGGGTACATCGACAGACAATTTCAAAGGCAGGAAATCAACATTAAAAAGTAGAAGTAAACACGGAAGTATTTTTCGAAACTGAAGAGTTTAGAAGATGACGTACGCATGCGTCGCCAGCGAAATGGATCCAACTCAGCATAAAGCTGCAACAAGGCTGCAGCGCTGATTTTCAGTCGAAGCCATTTGATATCCGCGCAGGCACCTCTCAACGATATAATGAAATATAGATACTTCGATACATATTGTAGATATATAATAGAAATATGAAATACATAATTATAATAACAATAATAAATAAGTGAGTACAGTGAGACTACAGTAAGTAAAGTATACATAATGAAAATAAATAGTATTTCAAATGTGAATACTTGACGTAATTTATTGTAAAAATGTGAGAACGATGATACTCGATACCTATGATGTTGTATAAAATGACAGATGTGTTAAGAGGAAGTGATCGCTGATTTTCGAACATAATAATAATCAGGGCTAGCCCCCTATCACGCAAAATGGAGTATTGAATAATTATCTAAAAAGTGAGAATAATTGTGCTTCTAACACCTCATATGGGCAAAGGCGTGACGCTATGTCATGTATGATGTCATAATCATTGCAACACCCGCTTCAAACAGTCAAATATAAATTTAAAATACGAAACCAGATTTCCAATACTATGATAATGTAAAGTACATAAATATGTCACATGTCTGAAAGACCGTTGATCACACACACACACACAACCCAGCAGCTAGACTTTAAACAGTACAGTCGGTTCGAAAAACGGGACAAACAAGGAGCGCTGCGCCCAGCTGATAACAGCCGCCCGCCCGCCCTAGCAACGTGATGGATGCGCCGCCCAGATAACAGCCTTTTGACTTGAACATGCGGTCAGAAGGTAAACACCCGCAGGATAACAACTTTATGTCATTAACTGTACATATTTTTTATCTGGCGACGTTTTGCTGCGATAATTTAGGTTTTTTGCATTTTTGGGCAGACAGCTGTAAATTTAAACCTAGCTAGACGATTTTGTAACGAGATTAGAATGAGATTTTATGTTTGTATGGGGTCAATGTTATTACAGAAACTTACTGTTATGTAAAACGAAGAGGTTCCTTGTAAGATCCTTGTAAGTAATGTGAAACATGTTGGCTTTTTATAAGACCATTTAAATTATAAGAAAATAACTGCTAAAAGTTTGGCACTTCAGTAGGCCTAGACAAAGTTACGCTACAAAAACGAAACGAAACGAAAACGATTTGACATTTGGTGACGTAGCGTAGCGTAGCGTAAACGTAAACGTCAAATCGCATACATTTTCTTAGCGTTTCGTGCGAACGATAATAGCATTTTGCATCTTGTCTACGGGGGCAGCAATTCTCAAAACCTGGCGTGACCTCGGCGTTTCTTTTCCCTGGCCACATATCAGCTAATAAAAGCTGCTACTCCGAGCAAACAGCAATTTCTTCCGCCCCGCCCGTCGATACAGCGACACGTTTCGCCACAAGATAGCAAACTTTCACCAAACTTGACGCGAAACTTCATCTACAAAGTGCACACTGGCAACGAACAACTAATACTGCAGTCGTTAGATGCAGTTAATTAAAGTAGGTGCTATTATGGCTCATTGCAAACGGTTATTTTGGCTTAGACCGCGTTAATGCAGAGCTCGAGATATCATTGTCTTAGGGCGTTTCGAGTGTTGTTGTAAAGTTAGGGAGGTGCTCCGATTGTGTTTGGGAATTTGGTTCGATGGAAGCATTGTACGTGAGAGCGCCAGAGGGTTAAGCAAGGAGTAAAGAAGTTTTTTGCGTCATTATAAGCCTGTTAATAGAAACCTCACTGAGTAATAATACTGCCGAGGAAGTTTCTTGGCCTTTATTTTGGCCGTTATGTATTAGGGACCAAGAAGTCCGAAATAAAGAAATTGAATTGAATTGAATTACCAACTTGAACAAGGAATCATACATCGTCGTCAAAAATAAAATTGTGTCACTATAACTACTTGAAACCAAACTTGGATGCACTGTACCCCAGCCACCTTGTAGGGGAGTAGTCGTAAGATATATTTTGTCAGAACTGTAAGTTAAAAAGGATAACTATAAAGTTACTACTTCAATACCAATGAAAATATCTAGTCTGAAGCAAAAGAAATTAAAAATATACAAAACCAACGATGGAAAATATTAATAGTAATCTTCAACACATTGCCCAAAGACCACTCATAATTATTATCACACTATACAGGGTGTAACATACGTCCGTGTGCCCCAGAGCTGCGGCGTACTGATAACGCCGCCCGCCCTAGCCGCCGCCCGGCGATGAATGCCGCGATAGCCGCCCTTCGCCGCCCACCTGATAACACCTGGATGTACTAGGATTGATGTCTTTTGGCAATAGTGATGGATTCTGGTCATTTTTTGGCAGCGCGAGATACCGTGTCGTATGAACCAACAAGCGACGCGACGCCGTAGCAATGTCACACACACATGAATGTTACGGCCAATTTGATAAATCCGGTCATTATTATTCATACTGGCCGCGTCAATTGGACAATGTGATTAAAACTGCATTTTTAATCACTCGCCCAGTCATTATGAATAAGGAATACTCTATCTTGGGCAAATTAGATGCATTGTAGTGTTTTCGTGTATTAAACCCAAGCTACGCTCGCTTCGCTCACTCCGCTGGTTGCAATTCTAAAGTCTAACCTAACCTACCTAAACCTACAAAAAGTGAAACTTAACCTTGTCACAATTTATCACTTGGACCGGCCATTTTTACTCCATTTTTAACCGACTTTACAAAATGAGGAGGTTTACAATTGGTCGGATTTTTTTATGTATGTAACACCGATGACGCCTAGACGGATGGACCGATTTGGAATTATTATTTCTTTGTTTGAAAGGATTTACAGTGGAGAGCGCATAGATAGATTTTCCTTTGAAACACAACTCACCAATTTACGGGCGGCGGGGGACGATTGCTCAGCCGCTGCGAAACTGTGTGGCGGCCCGTCATCGTACATAGGTTGCGTATGCGAACGTTTGTTGAATACAACAAACGTTTGGAGAGCCGCATTCCCCCGCAGGCGCAGTCAATTGGATATACGGTCTCAGGATAGGCCACTCAATGTTCCGATTAGTATCGCCTATGCCCACGCGACTCTTTGTGTACTCTTGTACTAAGTTGTTTATTGGTTACACCATGAAGCATTAACTATGGAACTACACTGTGGCGGGCGCCTTTTGCATGGTCTTTGCAATAGTAGAGTTTATGTAATAATAATAAATGTGGAAAAAAGCCGACACAAGCAATGAAACTTTTACATCAAAAACACTAATTGTGATTAGCGCGTTAATCACAATTAAGTTTGACACATTTCATACATTTCGACAGCTGTAGAATTAGGACGCTAATCGTAGTTAAGTTTTTGGCGGAAATGGCCCTTTGACTGACTTGATAACTTGATGATAACTTTCAAACTAAAGAATTGATTTCAATAAAACACGGCTAAGAACTATGATAGCTATAGTAGGAAATTTCAGATAACCATTATTAGAAAACCGGATTAAAATCCGTACACATGTGTGTAATAAAGAAATTATGAATTATGTATCTACATCTTACGGCTTTCTTTACATTCCATCTCAAATCTAAGCGGCTCCTATCACTGCCTAGCCCCTATCCCTCTATGTGCCGGTATTACAACGCTAACTTGCAGGGGGGCAGGGGGGGCAGGGGGGGCAGGGGGGGCAGATACGATCGCCCAGTGGTCGATACCACAGATTTATGGCCAACTAACGGTGCAACGTGCAGTGGTGGCATCATCTTAATTTAGTACGTTCGACTACTTTGCACCTAATGGCCTAATAGGTGTGGCGGTGGCGACTGGTGGGCATTTTGTTGGATTTCAGTTTGAAGATAGAGCCACCACGATAAAAAGAGAACGGGCGAAGCGGAACTAATGAAGTCATTATGAAAACTGAAAACGTCACATCGGCTGTCAGTGTTTGCAGAAAGGAAGATGCAAACTCTATGGTGTTTGTAGTGTATTTCAGGTCAATGAAACTCTTTTCTGTTCAGTTGGCGTAGATGGTGGCGCCCCATTCCATTTTCTTGTTAACATGGTGCCTCTGTACAGACTTCCAATGATATTTTGGTGTGTGACTGACGTTTTCAGGAGGGCGCCAGTTCTACGAAACCTAATGCAATGAACCTGTCAGAAAGCGTTAGTTTCTACCTGTCACCGCACGCCAAAAGATCGTTGGACACAAAGAGTTTGCATCTTCTTTTCTTTATTATCTATGGTTGGACATGTGTCCTTGAACTTCTTCATCGTGTTGCGCCCACTCAGAATTTTAAAAATATTATTTTTCGCGTCAGGCAGCTGCCCCATCGCCGCCGCAAGTACTTATATCCAATCAGTAATCTGCAATATGGCGTCCCAAGCCAATTTTATATCTACCTAATTGATTTTCAGTCCAGTCTGATATTTCCCACACTTAGCTGCTCAAGCGTTCTGAGATATCTCTGAGTCTACTTTTAAACCCGCTGCTCTCTCGTTCCATTCGAGGCTCTATCCTAAACCAGTAGACTATAATTTCGATTGAGTGTGTTCGGTTCTGGTGTTGTATCTCTACCATCTGGCCTAAAAGCACAACACGTGTTGTTAGATAAAGAAGGTATTGGCTGATTGCGATCGTCTTGTTCGAGTCAGCATCGTCGGTTTGTTTGGGAAAATGTAGTTTATTAATAGTATTATATATCTTTAATATTTTGGTACTTAATTTTAGGATGTATTTGTAAGTATATTCTAGCTTTGTAGGTATATTGTTGTACACAAAGGTCTACCCTTGCTGATATATCAAACTCTCTCATCGGAACTTGGTTTGCTGGAAGAGATCTCTTTTTAGAGATAAGCTCGCCTTTGTACACTGTTTTTATTTACTTTTTGTCATTGCAATTAATTGTGTGCAATAAAGAAATTATGAATTATGAAAATGTTGGGAAACTAGGCTTGTGGCCTGTCAAGTCAAAATAGATACTTTTTATGAACTGTCAAAACGGAACTTTTGTTCCTGAGTTCTATGAAATAACAACAGAATGACGTCATGTAAAAGTGCCATCAAATGCTGTCTTTTTTGCACAAAATTGACTTTATAAAATATATCTGCTGAAAATATACAATTCTGAGAATGTCAAGCCATTTTGTACATAATGCTTCAACTTAAGACTTGTTCCTAGATTTATTTGATTACCTTGGCCACAAGCCTCATTGAAATTGAATATAAATGATACATGTTAGAAAAATATATCTCAAAAATTCTCCGTAGTCATACTGGTGTGGTAAAATGCTGTGACTACGGATCGATTGGGAATACATCAACGTTTTGTGATCAATGTTTTGGCTGATGAGTGACATGAGCGGGAGGCGCCAGCTCTACGCAACGAAGTGCAACGAACCTGTCACGAACCACAGATAATATAATATTATACTAATACAGATTGACCACCTAGAACAAAATATGACACCGGCGTAAACTGAGATGCTACGGAAGCTTCTTTAGTTCGAGGCCATTATCGCTTGGTGCAGCACCATCGTAAAATTGCAAATACCACAAGATGGCGCTAAGATATATAGGATTTATTCTTAGATTAGCGCCACCTAGAAGTATGTTAACTGAAACCATGGTGTTTAAAGTACAAATCTTACTCCTCACGCCATCTCTTTTTTTACAAAGGGTTACTAATTCTAATTTGTATGGGATGAGCACCAACACAGTATTTCATTCCTCATTGTGTTGATCCTTAATTCACCACCACCGTTAGTAATTAAGATCAACATTCATCATCATCCAATGATAAATTCATACTCTTTTTCAGATTCAAAACTATATTCCCTATAACCCTGTACGATTTAACACTGTGATACGAACTGTATATAAACAAAACAGTCACACGAAATTAGTTAAATGAATATGAAGGATTTTCACTATAATGACAGCAGCTATCAAGCGATAAGTTACTTAGGTGAGGCCGGGCGCACCTACTATAGTCTCAAACGTCAAAGTTACATGCAATATTCCTTTAAAATAAAGTCTAATTTCGTATGTAGATTCTTGGTGATTAATATCCTAAAAACGACGTTCTGTTATCTCCTATGGTAGTTTTATGGTTTAAGTGCAGGTTAATGTTTTACGTTTTGATTTGTAGACATTTGTAACGAGAGATTGCGAAGAAATTACTTTGTGGTGTGTTGATTTTTCGGTAATTAATTTCCATCAAAGATTTAGATAAATTACAGCATTTAAATAGATATTTGCTGTTCTTTCTGCGTTTGATGGTTGTTAAACTTAAGATTAAGAGCGTTCATTTTATGATTTATCTTGGATTATAAAACACAGGCATTTCAGCAAGAAACTACGTACCTTACCCTACATTTTATCTAGATAGATCAGATGTCTCCAGATATTTAATCATCTGGAGACATCTGAATTATTCAGGTCTTTGCACATTTATATGGTAAGTATGTCGATTAACTGTCCATCATGAGTTACATGAGAAAATGTCTTGTTATGATTTAAGCTCAAGAGTTCTTCATGAACTCCAAACTACTTACATCAGAATCGGCGTGCATTTAATTTCAAAACTGCGTTCGTAAATTAACATAATATTTACAACTGGTACATAAATTACTTCTGGCCCTAGCTGTGTTGTGGGAACCAGAAATAGCGACATCACAAACATGTTAAACATCCAAGACCTGGGTATTGTATTGGAATATATCTCTTTTCCACAATTTAGGTCGTTTATAAAGGGGCTGCAATAAAGAATGTACATATAAAACACCACAAAAACCTCTACGTATTACCCATGAAAGCGTTATCACTCCATACACGCACTGTCGTGACGTGACACGCTGCGTGATAACAGATAGCGACTGATAACGTGACAGTGCAACGTCACGCGATGTCACGTTACGTCACGTATCGGTAAAGTCGAAACTAGGGCCTGTACCACAACGTCTTTAGCTGATACAGTTCAGATTTCTAATATATCAAAGTACTATCAATATTACAATCTTAGTCATGGCTTAGTTAGTACATTTTCATTGCAATAAATATGAACTTTGTATTTGGCCTATACCACCAAGACTTTTCTATGACGTTTGGTAATTTTTGGAGTCAAATTAGGTAGGTACCTAATCAGAGCAAGTTACAATGGTCCAGTGCTTGGTTGTGGATGGCAAAGGACCGTGTGGTTTGGCGCTAAAAGAAGGCCTATGCCCATCAGAGGTCATGATGATGATGATGGTTTGCTAAAAGATACTTATAAATGTCTTAACCTAGTAACAGGTTAAATAAAACTCCGGTCGCATGATAGAAATATCATCAATAATTCATCACGTTCTATCTAATCATGCAGATCTTGAACCGTCACGGTTGCATGCGTTGCATAGGAACAATATGTTTCGATAGAACAAGGAATTATGGAAATTCTGTCCCAATATCATCAATAAAGGGAACTTTTATATTTGTCTCCAAAGCGAAAATGATTATTATGTATGTGAAGGCGTCGCTTTCTTGTCACGGAATTTCATAAATAAATGTCACTTTGTAAATAGAGGAAATATGGCATTGTTTTTAGGGTACCGTACCCGAAGGGTGCCAAACGGGACCCTATTACTGAGACTTCGCTGTCCGTCTGTCCGTCCGTCCTGTCTGTCACCGGGTCCGTCTGCACGAACCGTAGTAGCTAGAAAGCTGAAATTTTCACAGAATGTGTATATCTGTTGCCGCACCAACCACAAATACTGAAATACGAGAGATATTGCAAATTAAAGGGGGCCCCGATACAAGAAACGTGTTTAGATACACTTACGCATTTCAAAATGGAGATCTTGACTGAAACTGTTTATTTATTGTCATAGCAACCATGTCATAGACACATATACTACACATTTAAATATGATAGCATATTTCGCGTCAACACACATGGTTGTGGTAGCTCAGCCGGTATGATGTAGACTCTCAATCCGGAGGTCGTCGGTTCAAATCTCGTGAAGGCATAAACTTTTTAAATTTTCTTTTTGTTTATTTTTTTATTGTTTTGAGTGCTTTTGATTTGTTGCACGATGGTACCCTACCCTTCGTGTGCGATACCGACCCGCACTTAACCGATTTTTATTGTTTATTTGCATCTAGCTAAAGATATGTGTGTAAGCAGTGGCTGGCAGTATTAATCGGGATATGTTTTTCAGTTAAACTTGATAGACGGCGGCGATAGAAAACCGAAAAGTGGATTAGTTTAACCCCTTCAGTCGCAAAAGCACACCGCTCGAACGACCGAACAATGGCGAACTATTGTTATATTATAAGATGTGTCGGCGAACCAGTTAAAATTAAAATGTTAACTAGAGTTCGTATAGACTCGATACGTATTTTTTTATGGAGAGCATTAACAGGCACAGAATAAACAGGTTTCATAAACATATTCATCATAAGGGTGCGTCCACACTGATATTGACAGGGGCGCGAGCGTGCGTGCGTGTGATAGCGATCTGTTGCGACCATACGACAAGTCATGTCGTATAACTGCCTGAACTATGTCGCGCGACAGGCGATGTTTTATGTGTGTACTTATCTTTATATGCCTTGTGTCAGGTAGGACAGGGTGGAACATCAAATTAGGTCAGTAGGAATATTTTAAAAAGTTGTATTTATTTAGCGCATTGGTCACCTCGTATGTGAAAGTAGTAACACTGACTATGCTTGTACATGTGTTTATCTGTGTTTTTCTTTTTTCAGGTAATACACCGAAAATCAAATCTGAAGAGGACGGAAGCTTGAGAGGTAAATAAGAGTTTAAAATGTTGCAAGACAGCATTACCCTAACGACTCACAAGTAAATGCGTTTTAAATTTCAGTAGCTGACCACTGAATGGAGCGCAATATTTCATGGCTATCCTTCCAACAAAGAATGCACCATTAATCCCTTACAAAACGCTCACAAAGCATAGACGGCGAGCGACATCGCATTTTATAGGCATAAGCTTAATCTCAGATCGCGATACAAATACGTAACATGGGCATAAAAACTGAAAACAGCTATTCGAGACAACGACGTGCCGAAATAAATATCGATTCATAACACAATACAATCTGAAATCGAGCAAAAAGTAAGGGTGACCACACATCGAGTATCGTGGCGGAGAATCGCTGCTTGTCGCGGTATTGTCATTCGTCGCGTATCAGCGCGGCGATCGTGCGAGACGCACCGCGCCCGCTCGCAGCCAAGCCGAGACAGCCCAAAAAGGCGCATACTCAATGCGTTCCGTGCATGATTTGTAGCTTGTTTCGAGATGATAACAAGCAAATGGATACGCCGACTCTAATACTTCGTTTTGCGGATATCTCGACATAAATAAGCCGATTGAAACTGACCACCAATATTTTCGTTTCGGAGTTCCTATTTCGATCTGGTCTATGTTTTAGCTAACCAAGCTTCTAAATTGATCAGTACCACCAAAATTGTCGTTTAACCTCGCAATTCCGCATCCGCGGCGGCCACTCGTACGCAGCCGCGGGTGGCGCATATCGTTAAAGCCAACAATGGGGGCCGCGGCACGGCTCGGGATAAATTGGCCGCCGATATCGCCGCGCTATTAATTCAACATGGACGCGCTCCTAATTGCCCCCCGCGAAATATCGTTGACGTCCCAGCCGCGGCCGGCGCCTTTCGCCTTGTGTAAACTCGCCCTTAAGCTGTTAACTTTAAAGGATATATGGGAGGTACAGACAAGTTTGTTCTTTCGTATTTATGCCGCGTTTGCGCCGATTTATGAGATGCCCCGCCTGTATGCATGTAGTCTGTTGAGATAGGATTGTGGTTTGCTTGAGGAATGCAAGCAAACGTTTTGTTCGAGTGCTCAGTTACACGTGTTTACGCATTTCTCACTACGACGTGCGTAGCTGATCAAATATCCTTTTAGAAGTGGTCTCTTTTTGGCTTGTGACCAAACTCTACCAGTTTTCACATACGACCGTCAATCAATGCCATCTCCGGTCACCCCTTCGTCAACATCTAAAAACTACTTTTTTCGCTCCGTCATCTCAAATATCCATCTTTACCCTAATTCAATAAAAGTCCTTTATACTTAAACCCGTATTGAAGACAATCTTGAATCTCCACTTTTCACCAACTCAAAACCCCCATTTCTCGCACCCGAAACAATTAACCACCGACAAATAAATCGCGACAATACCACACATCGTCGATGCGATGATGACTCACTCGCGCCTGCAATTCGCACTCTCGCGCAGGCGGCCATTACTCAGCAGAGGCGCGAAATCGCCGCGAGCGCATCGAGACGCGCTAACGTGCTTATTTCTAAAAGCAATTGCGCGTGTGTGACACGGCCTTTATTTTATTTGTTTTGTGTGGAGTTACTTTGTTTGTGTAACCTAAGATCTTTGTTGTTTAAATCTGTTTGATAGAGATCTGATAAAGATTTGTTGCAGGCCTCTTGGCTAGCACACTCGAATGCCAACTTTGTTTAAACTGACACTTTGCTTTGAATCTTGTACTTTTTTTGAATCTTCGAATCCAAGAAAGTTTGTTTTAGCAACATGACAATTTGACTTCGTTTACCATCAATCAATCAAGAGTATCAAGACAGTTTATTTCTCAAGCCCACAATTAAGACCCCAGATAGCCATCAGAAGATTGCAATACAAAACCTGTAAATGCCAATCACGAAATCAAAGGACGAAGGTTGTTGAGCCAATTACACCTGGATTTATGACGTCACTACGGCGCTCTATCTAAGGTAAATTGCATTCCAGCGAGCTGCAAAGATAATGTGTCTGTGCTGTATGTCTGATCCGCTGAGTAATGTCACAACTCACAATAGCAATTAATTAACACTCACCTATTTAAGTAGAGATTAACATCAGCAATTCAAACTTGGACGAGTACTCTCCAAGACTATGTTATCAAACTTTACTGTCTTTTCGGGGATTGTTGCTAAAATTAAAAGCTAATTAATAAATGTATAAAACAAAAACATCATTTCCCATACGATGTGGTACAGCCACACTTGACCAGGCCAGCCAGCAGAAGCTTGGATTTAATCTCCTCACGTCTGCTCCTCCTCCTCCTTTCAAAAATAAAAGTACTATCGCTTTAAATGACAGCTCGTATGATTATTCTCATTCTGATTGGCCAATTGGCCATGGCCATTTGAATTTGGCATACAGCTTTCATAACACCAAATTCAAATCGATCGCGATTGATGAGAAAAAGAGCTACTCATTAAAATTATAAGTCGACGAAACAGTTACACCTTTAGCTTTACTTTGCGTTGTCTATTCTGACTGCACCTGAAAAACTAGTAATGCCACCACACTGTTTGCGTGTTTATCAACGCTCGTCGAATCGGCATCACTTGATGTTTATTGATAAAATGCAAATGTTACATTAGGTACATTTACAAACGAGCCTCTCAGAGCATTTGCGATCTTCGAAACGGATTTCAACATTAATTCTCTGATTCACCTAAGTGCAGAGAGGAGTGGTAAATGTCTACCAAGTGACGTAGCTGACAGTACAACTACAGGGTGTAACACAAAAACACAGTTTTGGATGATATAATAACGACTGTTTAGTGAGACTTGCAGTCAGACGAAGCTGACACTCATGATCAGCAGGCCAGTTTAATGAAACAAATCTTATCTCTATTTTGTGTAAATTGAGATTAACAAAAAGATGTTTTAAATTTATGTGTAAGATACACATAAATTAGGCACTTTCATTGAGCAGCACTTTGTGCATTCGGCCATTGAATCCGCAAATGACGTCGTGTCTTATTTCTAAAAGTCAGAAACACAAGGCGTTGTTATGACACTATGGCACTGTTATCAGAAAAGTAAAACTTCCCAAGACTTTACACAGAAGGCCAGTAGTGTCAAAGTTAATTAGAATCAACTACCAAGTAAGACTCGAGACCGATCGATTCGCAATCGAGTGAGCACACACTGTTAAAGTTAATTAGAATCAACTACCAAGGAAAATTCGCGTCCGAT
Source organism: Argyresthia albistria (assembly GCA_963457715.1). Taxonomy (NCBI): domain Eukaryota; kingdom Metazoa; phylum Arthropoda; class Insecta; order Lepidoptera; family Argyresthiidae; genus Argyresthia; species Argyresthia albistria. Next base: position 11,976,777 of record OY735255.1, read on the forward strand.
CGATTCAGAATCGAGTTATTCGATTCCGGGATTGCGCAAACCGACCCTATGAACCTTCTCGTATCGTCCGTATCTCGACAAGGCTAGCTAATGAGAGCTCCGCTACACGTACCATTGTTTACAGATGCCATCTCTGCTCGATTCTGCTAGGAAAATGGCGATTCAGTGGCGTGGCAATGGCGATTCACTTACGTCATCCTTATCGATTTAAACACTGCTGATTGGCAACTTCTTTACCATGCCATCTACTTCCGGTTGTGGGCCTCCCGCGCATCAGTTCTCTATAGCTCTACTAACTGATTCATCTACAATTTCTTTTTCATTATTATGAAGTAATTTATATGCTTAGACTTCAAAAAAAGTTACACTGTGTTACCCTTATGGGAATTAAAGTTAATGATTTGACTTGAACCTATTTTCTGTCTGAAAAAGGGTTTCAAACTCTTTGGCTTTAGTATTTGTACCTAAAGTACTTAACCCAAGGTAGACTGTCACTGTCGCGTGACTGTCACTGAATCGTCATTCCACCAGCGGACTCGAGACCATGTTTTATCTAGATTATTTTTGCCCAGTAGCCGTGTTTCACTTATCTTCTCTGCATTCGAATGCGTCGCTCGATTGTTTTCTTCGGTGTTTTCGACATTTCGGAATTGTTTTTCGGTCTACATTGTTGTTTGAGTGTTCGTCGATCGTTATCACGATAATATGCAATATGATACGCTACGGTTCTCTCCCTTCTATCCATTAACTGTTTTTAATTATGCTAATTGAGAAATATGGGCTGTTATTATGTACAGATGAAATTTTGTGGTACTGATGCTCCATTATCTGTTGAAGGTGTACAAACAAACAATTAAATGTTTTCAAGTCGTTAACGTAGTTAGTTTATTTACTGACCATTTAATCCTATGGGAGTTGCCGTGTTTCTCAAACGTTCATCATCATCATCAACATGCTCATGCCAATCATTGAGCCACTGCTAGGCATATGCCTTTTCTTTTTCTCTATAGGGCCAATCATGATCCTTTTTCCAACCGCATCCAAAGACATCCAACAAAATAACAGACGGTCACGAAACTAACTAAAGCAAACAAACATCAATGTTCAATCAAACTCAAAGATATAAACGAGGTAGACCCAGCAGTGGGCGGAAACAAACCACCGATGATGAATATGATATGGGTTTTATAGCCAATTCAGCAATATATTTGTATACTTGTCACTCACCATAAATAATTCACAGAAAGACCAGATCCTACAGAAACAGGTGCAAAAATTTACGGAATACACCACACAGCAAATTAGGTCGATGGTGCGATAAGAGACAGTGACTGCACGACGTAAATCGCGTGTCAATCGTACATAACGAACGCACCAGGGTATTGTATGCAAAATTCGCGTAGTGAGCTTAGTTGACTGACGATGGCAAAGATATTTTTTGGGTCTTTTTGAAGTAAAACTTCTTATGCTGCGTTGACAGGTAAAACATAATTAATTTGTACTGTCTTAATTAAAATATTACTTTGCTTTAAGTCTATTACAATTTTCAAATGAAAATAAAATGCTATTTTGAACACTTGTGAAGAAACCTGAGTTATTAATTAAATAATTGAAACAAAAAGTAAACCTTATAAAAAACCGACTTCCACAAACCCTATTTGATTAGATTGAGTTTAATACAAACTGTAACCCCTTATCCCCCCCCCCTTGGGGAATTAATTTTGTCAAATCCCATATCAGTGCTACCCCACGCTACTAAGGAACCCCTGTACAAAGTTTCATGGCTCTAGGTCCACCGGTTTAGGCAATGCGTTGCCTGCCCGTCAGCCGCGCATTGTATTTGTACCTAGTATTGAGCAGATCTGGTGGCCATATTATGTGGTCTTCATCAGCAGTTCCACATCACAATATTATGCTTACCATGTGCATTTGCACGAGTTATTATGAAAAACACAAAAATCACTATATGTCTGCCTATAATATTTGAAGAGTTCCCTTGATTTCTCCAGGATCCCATCATCAGATCCTGACCTGGTGTCAATGGGACCAATGGGAAGGTAAACCCTTTCAAACAAAAAAATAATTTTCTAAATCGGTCCATCCGTTTAGGCGCTATCGGGGGATAGACATAAAAAAAAAAAAATATCCGGACGAATTGTAAACCTCCTCCTTTGGGAAGTCGGTTAAAAATATAGGTGAATTCCTTGAAAATAATGAAAGAAGTCTAAGGCAATTTGCTCTCAGTAAACTCTCACCGATTTTCCACAATTATTCTTACTACAAGTTGTATTGTGTACCGCGATAGCCCGAAGGCTGACTTCGGATCCTTCCCTAAACCGTCTTCGTCTACCCATCTTACAACCGCCAATTCAAATTCATCTTTATCTTTCTACTCTTTATATTCACAATCCCTTGTTCTATTCCCTCTTTTATAACCTTTCAAAATTGAATTTCTTCTGATATTTGTGCGTAAACACCACTACCACTTCATTGGATTTGGCCTCTACAACTCTTGTTCTACAGTGCATTTCTGATTGCGGCGTGTCGGCTCGAACGATCGTTTTGTCTGGTTTTTGTCTGGCGATATCGACATCACCTTAATGATGTCTCGATGTGGCCATTGTGTTGGATGTAAATTTGTAGCCGTCGGCGCGGGTAATGATGTGAGAACTAACTGAGATCCTGATAGGCAGATCGGGATAGCCGCGCTGCGCGATGCGACGGATCGACTCTATGCTTGCGTTTTCAGCTTTTGGTGCGTTTTTCTTTTCGTTTTTGTTCGTTTTATTGTATTTTCGCTTTGGCAACATGAATGATTTATATCATGCATTCCTTTATCAACGTATACTCACCAGCTGAAAGTAAGAGTTGCGACTTGTATGAACAGCATAACTTAAAATTTTGTAAGTTACTACCAACCTTACCATAAACCAGCATTAATGTAAAATATATGTAGGCAATTAGGCAACTGGCAGCCTAATGCGTTACATAGCCAAACACAAAATTGGGGCGTTCGTCAAAAACAACTAGCATGTAGAGTCATCATCGCCCATAATTTACATGGCAAAACCTTTCCAAACCTTCTCACGCCACTAGCTCCATACAAAACGCTACAAATTCTTAAATGGCGGCCAAATGGGGAACCGTGATGACGTCATTAGCGTAACGCTATCGCACTATTTTGTCGAATAGACAAAATTTTCAGCCTTTCACCATCGTGCGGGCTAATGAGCAAGTTTTAATGTAAACGACGCTTTACAGCCAACGATGATAAATAATGGCGTACCTATTTAAACTGGGCCGAAATGAAGAACAGGTTATGTTTGGGCGGGAAAAGCGGTCGCGTGTTTGTTATGACAACTGACTGATTATGATTAGCCTTGATTTGCTACGAAAGAAAACCTTTCAACCCTCCACACTCCGTTACACAATTTTTAAGACGGATGATTGAAATAATAATTAACCTTATCTTAGATTACAACATAGACAACATTAAGACCCAGGTAGATACGCAGCTTAGCTTCGACAAAATCAAACAATTTAAACAAAACAATTCGTCGATGTTTAATTTCCCCACACATTCCGACAATAAAGTGACGTACTGCATATCTCTGATTTCTTTTTATTCCTCTTATCACTAGTGGCGCCCCGTGCATCTATTTTATCAGCGGCCAGTCTCGTTTTATCGACTACTAATGCACCGGGCGAGATAAATCGAACGACGCGGTAAAAGATAAAGTCCGTGTGGCCGTGTAAAAATAGTGCCTTACAAATAAGTACCGGTGTTAGACCGAGTTGGTACCTGTTTTATAGTGTTACAAATTGTTTCTACTGGGAGAATTATGTTAAACTGTTAAACTGACGGTTATTTAAAATATATGACACACTACGACTACCTGTATTTTTTAATAAACTGTGGTGTTCATCATCGGCAGCTTGTTTCCGCCCACTGCTGGGCATAAAAGCCTCCTCCCTTTTGTCACAGAAGAGATAATAGTACTCCTTTTGTGCTAACTTACCCGGTCCTGTGATAATCGAATTCAGGTCTTCCCCGCAATATGCGTAATGTCGTCGACCCATCTGGCTGTCGGTCGACCCACGCATCAATTTCCCTCTTTCGGCCACCACTTGGGCAGGGATCTACTCCACCTGTCATCACCTCGCCTCGCCAAGTGTCCTGCCCACCTCCACTTGAGTCTAGTAATATGGTTTCCCACATCTTGGACCTTACTCTATCGCCGTATTTCTGTGTTACGGACTCGATCTAGGAGTGTGTATGATGCCTAGCATATAACGCTCCATGGCTCTTTGGGTTACTCTCATTCGTTTCACCAGTTCCTTTGTAAGCGTCCATGTATCGGCACCATACGTCATGGAAGGCAGGACACATTGGTCTAATAGTTTGGTCTTCAGACATTGCGGTAGGTATCATAGTTTCATGAAAGCTGCCCATCCTAGCTGTATTCTCCTGGAGACCTCCTTCGTTTGGTGTTCTCCGCCAAAACATAAACAATGTTCAAGATAGACATAATGATCAACCACCTCTATGGTGTTACCTACTATGCGTAATTTTAGTTAAGTTCTGTGCCAAAAGCCAAAATATGTACTTAGTTACAAATGTAATCCATCTAGGAAGTGATCAGCTTAGGAAAAAAGAAAATTATTTTGTACAAATGCACGTACTTAATTAATTCTCAATTTAAAAAAGTTATCAAGCACATCCCTAAACCTAAACCCACATTTTAAATTTCGAAGCCACTCATCATCGTATCAGGGAGAGGAATTCGTCTTCCTTATTCAAATCGTCATTACGAACTCTTTCGTCGTTTATCGGCGGCGGCCGGCGTCGACGAGATGGCAATAATAAAAATTATCTATACAAATGGGCCGGATTACTTCACGACATAAATTCGGCTCTGGCCCAATGAGCTCGAGCTGAAGACACGCTGATAAAAGGGTCAACGGTTTAGAAGCGTTGGTTCCTGCTAGTTTTTTGATTGCTCGCGATTTTTCCTCTCGATCTGATAGCGCAAATGTCGCTAAACGAAGGCGATTTGAGAGAGAAAAGGAAAGGTATTATCCAATATATTAGTAGTATTAGCAGACAATAGATTCCGCAAATAAGATACAGATTGAAACTTTAATGGGCAGTTCCTAGGGTATGAACGCAAGTCTAGATGAAAAATCGATCGTTAGGTTGTGGTGTTTCATGTCCGGAATGGGGTAATAATTTAAAGAGCCAATCCCTTTGAAAAAATGTCTGAAATCTCCGTTGGGCCAGCACTTCGGTATCGGAAGCCTGGCGAGACACTACGACAGAGTTATTCGACAAAAATGCTAATTTTCAAATCTCGAACGCGCTGCTTGCTCGCCGCAATCGAAACGAGACTGTTCCTTTTTTTTCAACCAAAGTCCTAACATTTTATTCCTCGATTGCAGGCATTGCAGCGCATTGTAAAACACCGTTTACAAGTTTTTAAGTGGAGCAACCTTTTTTTGGACACTCAATTTCGAAGTAATATCGAAAATGGACAGCGATAATATGACGTCCATTACACGATTAACATCGCAAAGGAACCCGATCGCAATCGATGCAGTTTTCTTTAATTATAACGATTTACATTGTGAAGGAGTGCGCGTATCTCCGTCATCTCGGGACCACTAGCAATTTTTCAAGATGGCGGACACCGATTGGCGGTTAAATGTGAATTTATTAAAAATAAATACCTCCGTGTCGCCTTCAACTGTTGAGCTTTCTCGCGACCGCATTTTATGTTTCGCTATAAAAAATATTATGTCGCATTGATAACAGCGGAGGACAAGTTTATGCGATTTATTCATGAATTCAATTGATTTCTTTTGCCGTAATCAGTGCGATCAGTTATTGTGGCTGAGTCCGCAGCGAGTTTCAATGACTCGTATATTTTATATAGATCTCGAAGGGTGTTGGATAATAAAAAGCTATTTGTGGTTCATGAAATTGTAATGCCTATTCGAGGACGTGTGTTAGATAGCTATTCGATCCATCACAAGCTCGTTAACAGTTAACACATCCCTTGCCCGTGAAGACAAGACGTCTTTTTAGTCGTTTTTAAACACGTTTCTCGACTAGAGCGGGACCCGTTTTGTGTCGGAACAAAGTCGATCGATTGTCGGTAGTAATTGGTATGGGAGTAGCCGATGTTAAACATGATGTTAGACAGTGGACCGAGTTAATTATTTTCATATCGTCGTAGGCGTGTTGGACCGTTTGAAGAAGATTTAATGGATCTCGTATACAGATTGTCGGTAAGGAAAGTTTAGGCAGACACTTCGCTGTCATGCTTTGTGCTGTAGCATAATTTGTTGCAAAACTCGACAAGAATTAATTAAATTGACAACAAAAATTCACTGACAACCATCTTTTGCTTCCGCCGCTATCGAGCATATCAGATTCCCGGAATGACACACGGGCTCGGGCGGGCTCCTCAAAACAAATTACGCGTTCGAAATTCAAAATTGTTCAAAGCGACCGCTATCAGTCGACGCGCGATCGACATAATAATATTACGATTCGGACTAGAGGGCTCTCGATTCGTATAATTAAAATCGGCATCGATCGGATTGGTCGGCGGATTCCGTCACGTTGTTTATCGCGAGTCCGCCCACCCGCCTCCAGCGATGCGTATACGCAACACCTTTTTACACTGTTTATTTTATCTCGCCGTTCCTTATCGCTCCTTGAGTAGGTAACCACATTTGTAAGAGCCGTAATTAAAATATGTAAATGTTACAATCGCGTCCTTCATAATCCGCGGTTATTAATCACATACGAGTAAGAGGGGGGATTATGGAATCGCATGTGTTTTTTAGGGGGGGAAAGGGGGGTTGGCGACTCGTGAGTCCGTGCGGCGGCATATCGTCGCGTTTTGCATAGATTTAAAAAGTCGATAGTTATGCAAATGTCCCCACTGCCGTGTTTACTTGTTTCTGACTTACGATGTGCCCCAGTAATAGAGCCCCACACCTACAGAAATTAGGTATCGTATCGCGTTTTTTTTTTTGCAATTCGTTTTAATTCTGCAGTTTTAAATTCAACAGAATAAAATGTATTTTTTATTAGCGAAGGTTTTGAACTACCTTCATGTGCACCATTAAAATTTAACCCTGCATATGTTTGACCCTATTCGCGGGGGAAAAAATAAATTGAATTAATTGAACAGTTAGCGAGTTGGCGTGATCAACGCAGGTAAAAAATATAAACTGAAGCCTAAACAAAGCTTTTGTTTTGGAGTTTTAATGCAAAATGCACGTGCTGCAAACTGTTATACAATTATATTTTGATTTTATTTAACATTCCAATCAACTGTAATTTCTAAAAGATAAATCCACTATTGGTTAATTAAACCATAAATTAATTCAATTCGATAGAGAATAAAGTCGGTTAAAAAACGAAAGGATTGCTACATTACCATGATTTTTTTTAAATTCCGAATTCAAATAATCTAGCTCCCACTGTATTGTTCGCTATTGTTAGTTTGGCCCGCGTGTGCCCTACGCGAGCGAACCGATATAGAAAGAAGTTTTACTTCTATTACGATCTATCGTTTGTAATTTTTCTTCACCGAATTCTGAAGTTTCTTTACACAATGCATGGCTCACTCAGCAACCTTTTCTTCCACTACACGTGTCGCGAACGTGCGCTAATCAACAACAGCAGAGGGCGTGGTCCGCATTTACATAGAGAGCAGCTAATTATGATTAGATCGCACAAATCATGCCGCCCCGGTAACTAGTGTGGGGGTCACTTACTGAAGTAGGCTTTTGAGGTTTTTATAGTGCACTAGTTTGCCATATTTCGCGTATACTTCGTCATAAGGTTATTATAACTATAAGAAAACTGTACATAGCTAAATACTTACGACTTCAAATAATTGACCTGGGGCCTAATGCTGCACTGAGAATTTCACTTATATTTCATTACTATTCCATTGCAAACACCCAAAATGGCGTCATTTGGTATTCTCCTAAATTATTATCCTCCTTATCCTCCTTGATTGGGTGTTTGCAATGGAATAGTAATGAAATAGTAATGAAATATAAGTTAAATTCTCAGAGCAGCATTAGGGCCCTTTTTTAACCAAAATAATAATTTCGTCATGACTTTTCCCACACCCGCTGGCAAAAGTACAGTCGTTCTTGTTGCTGCTGCTTTGTTACGATTCGGGAAATTAGAGAGTACCCTATCTACAGTTGATCAACTGTGTAACATAACACCTGAGGATGTTCCCATAGAAGTAGGTGGTCCGTCGTCGTGCTGGACACTTGCAATAGGAAACCTATGTTCAAGGAAGGACAAATATATTTTCCGCTATACTTTATATACCAACGCGTAATATTTATTAATTTTATTGATTACTCGTTAAATTTAAATGATCAAAAAATTTAATTCTCGCAACAAAGTAAATGAAGGACGGAACCAAACCCTTGAGTGGGTATGAATAAAACAATAGGCAACTCACATTCCTAACCAACCCCTTTTTTACCGAAAAACTATTTAATTTCCTTTTGTATACCTTATCAGGAGATCTCTGTGTAACACTCAAGTACCAACCTACGTTATTTAATTACTTACACATACATAAATGTGTACGACATACGACTAGGCCATACATGTGCGAAAGATTACCATGGAGATGTAATAGCAAGGATAACTAGATCGTATTGTCACTCCCATAAAAAAAAGTCACTCCGTCCGGGAGTAAAAAGATAATCCGGTAGTGACTTTGTATTAATAAAGATAACTTTAGCATTAAAAAACCCCGCATAAAATCCATCTTCCATTCTTTCTTCCGTCTTCCATATGCATCACGTCTCATCATCAGGTGAATCTAATGAGTCTAATCTAAACTCGATGGGTTTACCAGTAAGCATCCCAGGGTTCCAGCTTCCACCTTCGAGCTTCGCATTCCATCATCAGATCAACACGATGGTACCATTTTCTCAAAGGTCTTGTCGATACGAGTCTAATGAGCCCAAACTATAGGTCTTCCTGTAGCATCTGCTGAGCCGGAGCCCTTTCACCTTCGTCATGCACAATACACTACCATTGATTGATCGTTTTTGTGAAATGTTTACTTGTGCTTTATGTTCTGTGTTTTGTGCAAAATGACGTCTGAATAAACGTATATCTTATCTTATCTTAAACTCGATGGGTTTCGTAAACTTTGCTAGGGCTGGTGGCGCGGCAAATGCAGCGATATTAAAGTATACGCATCGTCACTCGTCCGGTGTTCAGCCCTGTCTATTGATCCTTTAACCAATCTTTTGACGCCAGGGGTGGGGTGCGGTATCTGAATCAGCGCGGGGAAGGGAGTGGCCGTTCTGTACGGAGTACTATTAGTACTATTATCTCTTCTGTGCTTGTGCTTTATCTGTGTTCTGTGTTTTGTGTAAAATGACGTCTGAATAAACGTATATCTTATCTTAAACTCGATGGGTTTACTGTAAGCATCCCAGGGTTCCAGCTCCCACCTTCGACCTTCGCACTCCATCATCAGACCAGCTCGATGGTACCACATTCTCAAAGATACCTACTAAGAAATCTCTTCCAGCACCCATCTCACCCAACTTTATACCTACTCCAAACTCTCGACACGCCATGTTTAGTACACCATAGTGTTACCACCTCATGCATGCCATGCATATTAACATTCACTCCCCATCAATCATAACCTGATCTACCCACGATAGGGTATACTCTTCACTCCTAACTAACCCTTTGAGACGTATGTGAATAAAGATAAACCTACTCAGTGCTTTAGTGTGCGTATTTGTAGGTTAATAGTACATTTTGAAGTATAAAAGGAATATTTGCCTCTTCCGGAAAAAGGCAAAAAGACATAGTACTTATACTTACTATGACTGTACAGTGGAGAAACATCTCGAGGAATCAAAAGCGTGCTATGCTAATAGAGATCCGTTCGTGACACACAAGATAGCAATGTGGCTCTCGCTAAGTACGCCATTTATTCAAAGAGATAGATGGTGTAAGTGAACGATCTTTATGATGGGGTGAAAAATCTAACTAATTAAGTACCTACTTAATTCCAGCAGGTCTCTTGTAGCACACTAACCCTGGGGCCCGATGCTGCTCTGAGAAACGCACTTATATTGGATCGCTATCGCATCGTAAACACCCAAAATGGCGTCATTTGGTATGCTCCTAAAGAATCGCAAATAGATCGTAAATAGATTGCAAGCAAATCGTATACGCTTACGTATACGCTTTTGGGTTTTACGATGCGGTAGCGATCCAATATAAGTGCGTTTCTCAGAGCAAAGCGTATACGATTTGCTTGCAATCTATTTACGATCTATTTGCGATTCTTTAGGAGCATACCAAATGACGCCATTTTGGGAGTTTACGATGCGATAGCGATCCAATATAAGTGCGTTTCTCAGAGCAGCATCAGGCCCCTGATGGGTTACACGAAACATATTTGAAAATTTAGCTTAAACATACTTAAAACATAAAAATTTACATACAGGCACGTACATTGCTTCTGTCTGGCCCCACACAAGGATACCCTGATTGGTGAGAACCAGAAACAGCGACATCACAAACATGTCAACATCCAAGACCTGGGGTTTTTTCTTTTCAGCCGGGATTCGAACCCAGGACCTCTCGCATGGTAGGCAGATGCGCAACCGCTGCGCCACAGAGGCCGTCCTTAGCATCAGAAACAAATGACAATCAATCATATGAGATTCTCGCCCTTAAATCAGTAAGGTGACAACCTTAAATTTCAAAATCGTTTCGTGCACCTCTAGCTAGGGTATGTTCTCTAATATAATAAACCGCTCTCAGCTTTGAGAGCTATCTCAAGCCGAAGCTGAGAGCGATTTATTATTAGGGCCTTAGATTTAGGGATACTAGACAGGTAGAAGTTCAGTTCAGTTCAAAATTTTTATTGACCATAAAATCATTACATATTACTTAGTCAACGTCAATATAATATTAATAACACTTAGATAGACTTATCGTGGTTTGATAAGCCTATTTATTAACATCCAATCATACATACAACAGGATAGCTCATTCGATCATGGAATCGAGTCCATCGATTCTCGGTCAGCCTTCGATTCGTCATGGATTTGTCCATTGACAAGTGGTTACATAACGAAGCACATGCATTGAGATGCCACATTCGATAATGGAAGGTTTTGACATTCAACTGTTTGTTACTTTTTAGGGTTCCGTACCCGAAGGGTGCCAAACGGGACCCTATTACTGAGACTTCGCTGTCTGTCTGTCCGTCCGTCCGTCTGTCTGTCACCAGGCTGTATCTCATGATCCGTGGTAGCTAGACAGTTGAAATTTTTACAGATGATGTATTTCTGTTGCCGCTATAACAACAAATACTAAAAATCAAAAGAAATTTAATAGTAAGGGGGGCTGCCATACAACAAACGTGATTTTTTTTGCCTCACTTTTGCTCGATATTGATAATGG